>JAUTBV010145099.1:0-11040 GCA_032361325.1 Lepetodrilus fucensis | reverse complement strand
GCGATGCGCGTAATTTGATTCTCGCGTACTTGTCAATAATGTCACTTGCGCGTAATTTGAGTCCGCGTAATTAAAGTATTTTACAGTATGGCATTTTCAATTCCAGCTGAGATTGGGTTAAGGAAGAAATCATATTTTTTCTTTTACATATATTTATAAATAAGATGAAAAGTGAAAAGATTCAAGAAAGAAATATGTTTCCTCACCTAGTCGTAGAATTGTTTCTTTTATTTTGGACGTTGCTTTTGCACTGATGAAGATTGGTGCATCCTTACGAATCTTAATTAAAGTAATGAGACCTGAAAACAGAAACAATATCAATGACAAAAGCTAGTTTTAAACACACTATACATATAATACCATAGATCTATCCCTACAAAATCTATTAAACAACACGGCCAAACCACATACAGGTTATATTATTTGGTTTTAGGGAAATATGTTTATATACAGTGTACCCTCGATATAACGCGGAAGATGGGGTCCATGTATGTTTAAATTCGAACTTTTGTTATTATTACCCCATTTCTTGAATCTATCATATCAACTAGTGCTCTCGTAATTGCACAATTCCCATGTATTAGAGATAGCTACTCGAGTCCTTACGGCCCCGTAGTAGATATGAGAGCTTCGAGAAACAATACCCATGTATATTATTCATAGTGCTACGGTTGTATACAGGAGTTCCCATAATATATGCATTTCTGTTATAACTCACCTCGGACAAGGAAGTAAAGTCCCGCTATCAGGACAAGAGCAATGGGTCCTAGAACAAAGCCTGCTCTAATACCATGCTTCATGAACCCCACGAAACATATTCCACTCAGCGAGTCTCCATCAATCTGCAATCATAAACAGTCACATTTTAGAGGTGTCATTGTCAGTTCATTAAATAATTACTGCATTTAAAGGTACAGTTATATGTAAACTTGAATCCTGTACATAAATGTTTTAATCATGTTTTGTTTGGTTTACTAAAACACGATTAAATATAGGTTTCGCCCTGCCCATAAATTGAAAATCTTAAAATGAGAAGAAATAATCCTGAAAGCAGATCGAAACCATTGTTCAGAAAATAATAAAATTATCTGTAAAATAATACATTTTTTACCTTCAATAATCTTGAAAATGACCTTAAAATGCGGAGAGAACATTAAACAATTATTATTTTTAAATACATCATTGTATTTTGAAATCACTCCACATTATTTCCACCAATCACAGACTCACCTCTGAGATGGCCAGACAGATGATTGACAGGACCAGTGGGAGGGACCAGCTGATGAGGTGGAAGTAGGCCGTCTTGTTGCTGAGGTTGTCACGTGGCGTGCCCAGGGCCTTGAACGTCACGTGCCACGCGTACGCCAGCATGACGAACCATGTGACGCCCGCCACCATGGAGTAGTACACCAGGAAGAAAACCACCGTGCAGGATGCACTCTCGCCCGCCCTGGTGACCACAGAAGGTATTGAAACATGCTTATTTTTCTGGGTATCGTTTATCAAAGCTTGCATATCCACTATGAGACCCAGTGTTCAAATTAATAGGGGTTCATTTGAAAATCTACCATTATTTCGAACATTGAGACCATAGCGCTCTCATAAGTGCACAATCCCCATGTATTAGAGATGGCTACGAGAGTCCTTATGGTCTCATAGTAGATATGAGAGCTTTGATAAACGATACTCTGGTATGTAATATTTAGAGAATAACTCTCTTGATAGAATATAAGTGTCGAGTGATTACGGAAAATTTCCCAAGTAAAGTTCATGTTCACGGTTCAGAGCTTAATCAGGGAGGAACTTTGAACATTAATGTTATTTCATGAGTGACATATTTTCCGCAATCACTAGTATCAAGTAGGGTATTCTAATTATTCACCATATTATTTTATTGGAATAAACCATGGAAAATTGGCAGATAAACATGTCTCAATATGGACAGGTGACCCCAATCAGACCCTGATTTCTCGAAACGAAATTAGCTGAGTTTCACAGTGAGTTTGAAAAAAACTCCCATTGATTCAGTGTTGTAATGAGTATAGGTTTGAGCTTGTGCTCAAATTACAACACTGAGTCAATGGGAGAATATCAGCTGAGCTAAATCTCAAACTCAAGTTTATTCGAGAAATCAGGTCCCGATGATAATCATTCATCCGTCTATGACATCAAAGTATTGCCGTTAATTCATTGTCTTGTCAACAGCACAATTGTCAAATTCACCAAAGTGACAAAATCTACACTGTTTATCAACGAAAAGTTATTCCACAATAGAAATCCACCATTTATGTTAAACAATACATTTTATTCATGTGCAGCTAATGATTCGATCCAGAGGAATGGAAAAACTTTGGACTTTCAGTTGCCATAATATGATCGATATCAACAACATTCCATTAGATCAGGCCCCAAGATCTGTAATGAAACTTTTCTTAGTATGATTTCATGCTCAATTCAAAGATTTGTTCACAATTCCCCATATCAAATCAGGGCCCGAGATTAAGAAACTTTTCTGAGTACGATTTCATACTCAACTCAGAATTTTGTTCATAAAACGTCATGTGACATCATGCTACGAAGTCACATGACATTTTATGAACAAAATTCTGAGTTGAGTATGAAATCATTCTCAGAAAGTTTCGTAATCTCGGGGCCAGAGCTTGAGTATCAGATCGTACTCTAAGGGTTTCGTAATCTCGGGGCCAGTGCGTGAGGAACTGTGGCAACATACCCGAGCTGCGGTTCCCCTCGTCTGACTGTGTGGTCCGAGCGACACACGATGTCGGTGCGAGCGTCGCCTGCAAACTGCGCTAACCAGCCGATGCTGCCGACGAAGAAGCA
Source organism: Lepetodrilus fucensis (assembly GCA_032361325.1). Classification (NCBI taxonomy): domain Eukaryota; kingdom Metazoa; phylum Mollusca; class Gastropoda; order Lepetellida; family Lepetodrilidae; genus Lepetodrilus; species Lepetodrilus fucensis. The sequence continues at coordinate 8,199 of JAUTBV010145099.1, read as the reverse complement.
GGCGTTGATGTAGAAGAGGATGAGAGCAGGGTACTTGTTGGCATTCTTCCAGTCAATCACAAATGTCAGCTGGGGGGGAAATAAAAAATAAAAATTTAACAGATCCTCGATTTTTTAATGTTTTTTCAATTCCGACTTTGTCACAGAAACTAACAAAAACTTAGCTGTGTCCTGTTAGATGCCCATGCAGGTAATACCTAGAATGTGGATGCTCATAAATACACAGAACGCCCGAGGTGAAAGTGCTTAGGACCTGCTATAGGATCCTGGGACATGGTATCGTTTCTGGAAGCTCTGATGTCCACTATGAGACCATAGCGCTCTTGTAAGTGCATGATTCACATGTATAACAAGAGATGGCTGTGAGAGTCCCTATGGTCTCATAGTAGATATGAGAGCTTTGAGAAATGATGACCTGGGCCCATATTCTCGAAACTTCTTAGCTAAGAACTTCTTAGTGAGAAAAGATCTCTTCAATAATTAACATTAGCAGAAAACCAGTCAGGCAAATTCTTAGTACTTACGAACTTCTTAGGACTTACGAAGTTTCAAGAATACGGGCACTGGGCACCTAATGTTTTATGCTCTGAAGATAGGGAAGGGAGATAGAGCACTGTAAATATTTACAATGTAAATATATATACTGTAAATCATGAAATTAATGTGTCACTAAGTTAATGCGACGTCTAGATTTTAGACATAAATGTGACACCAATAAAATGCGAACGGGAATGTCTCCATACATGTTTTATCATGGGTCTTACCTTTAATGCGCAGAAATTAAATGCGACAGTACGGTGGTCGCATTTTTCGCATTAATATTCTGCTCGCATTAATTTCATGATTTACAGTACATGTACTTATATCATTCATATTATTTCTGTCTTCTCTTTCCATCTTTTCTTTCCCTTCTCTTGGAGCAGATTTCACCTAAAAGTTATAATAACTTGTAAACCTATCCATTTCATCTCGTATAAAATATGTTTAAACTTGACCAGGCAAGCACTCACCACTGTAAACAAGGTACATATGAGACACAGTGAGCCCCATACAGCAACAAATGCATGCACCTCCGTATGCTCAGCCTCCGTAAACAGGGGATTCTGACACTGTATCCCGCATCCCTCCACGTCCTCGTAATAACTCTCGCGCACAGACGTGGCTATCAGTGGAGCCTCGCAGCGACCTGTCGTGTTGAACGTTGCCTTCTCATACGTTTCTGCCTGGAAAGTAAACCATTTTCACATTTTGTCAGCAACGTCATTACGCCTGTAGTCTGTGTCACACCTTGTTCTCACACAAATATTCCGATTCAAAATATTGCCCTAAAGTAGTTATATAAGTCAGTTTAGATCTATAAAGAATTTCAGCAGCTCCTTTCATATAAAATATATAATGCCAATCAGCATAATTTATATTTAATCTATTTACTTGGATAGTCTACTAGTCTATGCCTTCTAGATCAACACATTCTACAGTACTACCGGTAATCATTGTCAAATGTGTTGAGGACATTTTTCTTTTTAATTCCTTTTTTTAAATTAATTTTTTATTTTAACAATTTCCATAAAATTGACTACCTTACATCATTTTGAAAAATCAAAAAACTACATGTTAAAATTGTCTCCATCTTTGATAAGGACTACATGTTCTACTATTCTAAGGTGTTTGGTGTCTGGAACTTTGTCAGATCAATTACATTTAATTACTACCGTAGTATATAAATTAGTTAATGATAAAATGCAACATATGTGTTACTTAATATGCTATAATGTAATACAAAAGAAGAGTCGGACAGTGAATTAAATTGGTCACTAAGGTTACAAACCTTTTTTAGTATGATCTCATGCTCATCTCAACGTTTTCTTCACAAATCCCCATATATAATTTGAGCTTGAGCATGAAATCATACTCAGAAATATTTTGCATTTTTTCAACATTAAAAACATCATGAAATTTGAGCTATTTCCATGGTGTAAATGATGTATCATTAGTATTATGAAATTAACCAGATTAATGATTTTTTTTACATACAAACTTGAATTGTGTACCAGGGTATTAATTAATACTGTGTAAACCTTATGGATAACCTTAACACAATAGAGCAAAACTCAATTAAATTGAATTTATTTACTCTTACAATCAAAGTTAAGAAAATAAATATTTATATATATGTATAATGTAGATAAAATCTATTTTTACATTTATTTATTTATTTGTTTCATTTATAGCCTGCAACATTTTGCAAAACGCAGAAGTTCTATTTGTATTTCACTCCATTCATACCCAAACCAAGTCAGGTTTTATCATAAAACCTTAGCTACAAATTGAATCGGCTTTAGACGTGCCTTTCCCCCTATTCACAATAGAGAGTCAATGAATATCAGCAATTGACAATCGGTTGCTGTCCGTCATAGTTGAGCTGTCAATCTCAGTAGTTGAGGTAGGGTGTAACAAGGTAACCCAATCCCCAGCCCAGGGATACAAGCCTAATCTTAGCTCACAGGGTTGCCTGCCTTGCTTTCCATATCTTTTTGTCAACATCTAACCCTGTGTCAACTTTCTGTGATGTTATCTTGCTTATTGCAAGGAATTTTAGATAAGCACTCTGCTTGTCCAATGGTGGTGATATGATTTCTTTTGAAATATTTGAAACTTTTTGTTCTGAGCAATTAATTTCCTAAAAAGTACCCATCTCTTGAAATGTTTACAATTATGTATAATAAGCATCTATGTATAATAAGCATTGTCGAATCAAACACTATACACAAGTCAATACCCACACGTGTTGGATTCATAGTCTTGTGTCACACCTTGTTCTCACCCAAATACTGTACTCCTATTCCAAACAGGGGTAGAAATAATGGCTGCCGCAGGCCAAAGGCACTTAAAACCATTGTTGGGCACACTAACTTAATTTCTGGCATGCGCTTTTGGCCCTCTGGATTTTCAATAGTCTGTTCTGGTTTTTTTTCATATACTGTTAAATATATAAAATCCTCTTGTAATTACAAGAATCAGCTTGATGTCACCTTAAAAAGTTTGAGCATTTTTGTATTACAATTTTAAATTTTAATTAAAATTAAGGTGCCTTTAGATGTTTAGGAGGGCTATCTGGAAATTAACACTTATTACTACCCTGCAAAATATCCCCCTAATATCAGTTAGCAAGTCTAGATTACTGGAGAACAAGGTCTCAGAGGGTAAAGAATTTCAGTGGCTCATTTCGTTTAAATATAATACCAATACATATATTATTGATTTACTTTAACCCTCCGAGACCTGGAGTTTGTTTTGTTATTGTTGGCCCTTTGGGCTGGAAGCTTTCCTAACAAGCATTAAAAATAATATTACAGAAGTGTTGGGGAAGGACCTGGGCTGTGTTCAGGTTGCAATACAGAGTGCTATGGTAGCCTTTCAGCCAACACAAGGTAGTACTACATAGCAATACTTTTTATTTCAGCTTTTGAGCCCATAGTGTTTTGTAGGAAATAGTAGGAAAACCCAAAGCATGAAGGGAATGGACTGCACACATACGCAAACCTAGTCCCTGCTATTTTACAACAAAAACTTTCAGCCAGCCACTACTGTGTAGACAAGTAGCATAGTGTAGTGTAGTGAAATGTATTGCAGCCTGAACGCAGACCAGGAGATTTCAAAACTGCTAGTCCTTCTGACCAGCATGTATTTTGGAGATTGTGTGAACACTGGTTCCTACTACGGTACACTAACTATAGTGTGTGGTTCCTACTATACTAACTATAGTGTGTGGTTCCTACTACACTAACTAGTGTTAACAGGGTTTGTGTGTCATCACCTTTGCTCTGACACATGTTTGCAGGAGTGTCGCTCTTCTTCATTGACGACAAAAAGAAACAGCTTCTATTGTCCCGCGATAAAGTCAATGATACTAACACAAGATATATGCTGGGTCGCCTTCCCCATTCATGGATCACGTTTCATTCCAATCTGATAGACTGTCCTATCTTGTGCAGTTGAAAGTACCCGGTATATGGGGTGTGTGTGGGGGAGTAGGGTGAGGGTAATAATGAAAAGCTTTGGTAACAATGATTAAGCAATACAGTGGCTAAATATGCAGGAATGGGTGAGCCTGCCATATGGTATTACTAGTATGTTAGTCCTTGTCAAATATGTTTTGTGGCCAAAAATAATGAAATAAATTTAAAGGATTATTTTGTTTAAGTGCCAAAAAAAAAGTATAACATTTCCAGCAGTAATGTTTTGTTATTGTCATGTTTATTCTTTGTAGTATAGATCTAGATCTAATTGTTTTTTGGTTTAAAAAATACATATTGGTGGGTTTTTTTAAGCACATACAAACCTTGCAATTTTCCTTAAAATGTGGTTCGTCACACTTAAGAAACCAAGGCCAGCCATTGTTGATATTTTGGACAATCTTGCAAGGTTCCCTGGTCTTCTCACAGAGCTCCTTGCTGGGCATTTCCACCACACCATTGCTGTCATTGGTGCACCGAGGCAGATATACCGAACACAGAAAGGGCTGGACCACCGCCCAGCATTGAGGGACGCGTTCAAGGCCACTCCAAAGTTTCAACTTGTCCTCCACTTGTTTAAGAGTTGACGAGTCGTTTGCGATTTCTAACGACGTGTACTGAAAGTTCAACGTCGTCCCCAAACACGTTTTTATGCTACCGAGTTCAATGCAACTTGTTGAATTTATTTTGCAACTATTTGCGTCAGAAAACGTAAGCAGGTCTAAGAGAAGAAAGACTGTGGCAACACTTAACAAAGTTGAACGTTTTGTCGTGTTTAACCAACACATAATTTGGTTCGTGTGCGTTGTAAATGCCATTGTTAAATCATAACATTAGTGTTTTACAGTGTAAGCCAGCGGGGTGTAGGAATGACTCACGAAACGGTATTGTGTTAATTCACACCAGATTCTCCAATGTCGGAACAATATTGCCCCTACTCACGAACCATGTTCAAGAAGGATCACAACCCGTGTAGAAAACGCGATGAACCGCTAGAGCGCCAAAGTATATGGATACCCTTGAGACAGCGTTTAAAATGCATGAACATCCGTTACTTGATCTACCCATGTAAAGTCAACGATAGAAAGCTCGCGTAAAACAAATACCACTCTGGTTAAAACATCCTCACGTCGCTGTCTTAATCCCGTGAGCAAATATTATACTTGAATACAAGAAACCTTGTACTAGAAAGTCCTTTTCCCCTTGTGGCAGTTTGGAAAGTCCCAGAGATTTCGTGGTATCAGACAACAAAATCCATTGTAGGGTATCCTCTAGCTAAACGTCAATGAGCCATATCGGTATTTGCATCAATCGAGAATACTGTAGGTACACATCACATCACATCGTAAACCCGTGATTAAACAATGTAAAATGATACAGGCCAGTAGATTAGTGATCGTTCACTTCAGCACTTCTTGTTAAACACTTGTAATAACATGTATATCGACTTATCTTCTGATCATTAGACTGCATAGTTGTCCAAACAACTTAATTATATGTACTTATGAGGTACTGTTATCTCGACGTTATCCGGATAACTAACAGCTGATCCTGCACGGTCCGACGCTGCAGCCACGTATAATTGGAGAGCAGTAGGCAAGGTGTAATATCCTGATCCGAATGTTTGAAAGAAGTCTCGTATCACGTTAACATTACACAGACATCCTAAGGTTAGTCTCCCATCCTTTAGAAAGCCAGGGTCTGTAGGCCTGTAGGCGCGGCTTCTGCTCCGCTGCAAACTTGCAAATAAGTCCCGAAGATGTCCTCTGAAAAGTCAGACAAACTTCTGACAACGTCAGTCCTCTTTCTAACCCATCTTCACAACCACAACATAACTTTCACAGCCGCGTTCAGAACATCGTCCATTTTGAACTGAGAAGAGCATACGGATCATATTTCTACAGGATTCCCGGTGAAGTAGGTCACCCATCCTAAATCTGGCCCTCGTCTGCACAATGAACTCGATCGGGCTTAGTGCGCTACCAGGCAATGTATAGAGGGGGGAAGGAGCGCGTTTATCCTGTGCCTGGACCGCGCCGACGTGCAATAATTGTCACACCTGAATAGACCTGGGAATTCCTCTTTTGTCAGTTTGTGGCGTCGGGATGCGTCTTTAAAGAACATGGCTAATAAAGTGAAACCCATGTGGGATCATACAGAAGACGTTCTGATGTTTGAACATATATATTTATACACCCGCACGGCGTACATTTATATATAATAGGCCTACACATGTAAACGTGTGAACACCTGCTTGAACTCTATTAAAAACCATAGCAAGAAAACGTCTTAGCCACATAAGGAATAATTTATGAATGTATTGAATAGTATAGTATGCAAGATATATACACTGAACAACAAAAGTTTAGCAAATTTGATGAATTAATAATTTCATTAAAAAAAATGTGTATATGATTTATATAAGCATACTACTTTACACAGAATTCACGTTTCTATCACATGGTCATCATGTTCAATCACAGGAGTTTGAATAATTATAATAAAATAGTATACCATCTTACCATATAGATAGATGGTATAATATTTTATTATAAGTATTCAAATATTGTTCAATATACCACATGCTTTGAATCCAATATCCACCTCTATCAGCAAGTGTAAATTACTGAAGAACATGCAGCTCAGTAACCTCGAAACTCCGGTCATTATGACTACACACTAACCTCCGTCAAATACTCTGGGATATAGGCCCTATTGCTATGGAACTTTGTTTTGAGAGGCGTCTGTGAATATCTGTTAACATAACTTAAAGGCATAATATCACAGCTGATAGACCTGTATAGTGGTCAAACGAATTTCGATCTGAGACTAATTACGCTTGACTTATGAACCCCAACGTTATTATTTACTTAGTCCCCAGTACATGTACTTGATAGTTATCAAAATAGTCATCTTGTATATGAATACAGGGAACGTTCCGATATTTATCTTGTCTTTGATGCATCAACCGTTCTATGAAGGAATTTGAAAGCAAACGTTGCCGTTACGCATACTATTGTAGTCGTACCACTGAGTTATGTTCCCTTGCATTGATAATAATGAAGCAAGTACAACTACGACCATATTCAGGTTGTCTATAGGGGTTGGAGTGGAGATTTGTCAACGACACAGCGGTGGAAAGCTTTTTGGAAGTACAAACATGATTTTATGTATGTCAAGTGAATGTACTTTATAGTCCAAAACAACCATAAATATCTGTGATAGTATGCCTTTAATATTATGTTAGCATAACTGCTGCATCACCAAGTAATATATTAAAAACAAAACAAAACACATACATAAATATATGCATACTTGTAATGTCATTATCACGGTTATTATATACTGTCGTCGTCGTCGTAGTAGTAGTAGAAGTAGTAGTAGTAGTAGTAGTATTCATAAAAGAGCTTAAGTCAGTTTCTGCTATATATTGATCATCAAAAACTGACTTTTAAAAGCCCGTTTATGAATACGGCCCCAGTAGACTAGTAGTATCGGATTGACTAGAAGATGTCCTATAGACTGCTAGACCCTGCTGATTCTATTACAGATATATCTACTGGACCACTGTCACTCCGATGACTTCAATATATCGAGCTACACTGGCCGGGGACGATATCCAAACCTTCTTCACGGATACCAGAGAAATATTGACAATTGCCTTAGACGAATTTTGTAATATATTTACCGTTTATACCGTTTACATGCATGTGTATAATCACCACCTAGCTCTTGTCAACTGCGTTTCGTATCAATTTCCAAAAATGTCAAAATCATTAAAAATCTAAAAATTGATACGAAACGCAATTGACAAGAGCTAAATCACCACCTAGAGGTCGAATAAGGGCAGTAACTCTGCGTGACGTACTATCAGTTTCCCAGTCTCATTAAAATGAGATCCGAAACTAACGCTCAAACAGATATATATGACACTCGCTTCGTAAACTTCGCTGAGATATGATTTTAATGAGATTGTCAGTTTCCTGAACGCTACGCAGCCTACTAATCACAGTATTATCTTGACATACTAACAGGTAGGATATTACTAACAGGTAGGATATTACTAACAGGTAGGATATTACTAACAGGTAGGATATTACTAACATGTAGGATATTACTAACAGGTAGGATATTACTAACAGGTAGGATATTACTAACAGGTAGGATATTACTAACATGTAGG
>JAUTBV010145088.1:0-11041 GCA_032361325.1 Lepetodrilus fucensis | reverse complement strand
GTGTGTGTGTGTGTGTGTGTGTGTGTGTGTATGTGTGTGTGTGTGTGTGTGTGTGTGTGTGTGTGTGTGTGTGTATTGTGCATCTGCATCGTATTTAGCATACACTATTTACAACCTGTATGTGTTTATATTCGATATAATACTAGTATCCACTAATAAACCCTAATCCATGTTGGAATCATGTAAACCTACTATTGACTGTTCTAATCACGGCAACCAGTGTGCCAGGCTCTCAAAACAATGTCAAGTAATCGCTGATAAAGATGTCCTCAGTCGAATCTAGTGGTAGCATATCCTCGACCAGGGCCGCTTACTGGATGCATACGGCCCCAGTCGTGCATATATATTAAGATCCGACTGGATTTATTGTTCGCACTGTTATCAACATCTACATGAGATGCAGGTTCCATTGTTTACCAGATATTGACAACAATAAGATTTGTAGTCAACATGTTCAGTGTCCAAAGAGCTGATCACGTGACTCCATCACGACCGGAAACTTAGGCCGTAACTATGTATTTCTACGATTATCAATGCCACTGACCACTACAATTTAAGTCATATAGAGACAGACAGACATATATTTTATTAAAGTATCGATCTCACTTGTATAATTACATATAAATAATCATATACAAAATACAGTACGATATGTACACTAAAACCAATCATTCAGCGGTTTATGAGGGACTAAAATGCTGTTTTAAATATATGTATAACATTGAATGTAAAATACCGTACGCTAAACAGTTTTGACGTTTTGACTAGAATAAAATGGCAGGATTTGTAAGTGAGACATGGGGATTACCTTAGGCAATATTAAGGCGTATTTTATTGGCTGTGTGTGTGTGTCTGTGTGTGTGTGTGTGTGTGTGTGTGTGTCTGTGGTGTGTGTGTTGTGTGGTGTGTTGTGTGTGGTGTGCGTGTGTGTGTGTGTACATGTGTATTATTATTATTGTTATTAATATATATATAACAAGCTAATAAGAACACAACTGAACAATGATACTTTTAAAACTATCTAGGTTAACAGTATCATTATTTACTTTATATTTCAAATGTGTGGTTTTCTTTTAAATTCCTAAACTAACCAATTACATCTAAATGTCCGGCCTTACTAACATGTGTCCAGTTGGTCACTCAGTGTCCTTTGGTGCGGGGTTATCATTGATGCCATGTGATAACACCGTGAGACACGTGTATGTCTATATCTATGTATATGGATCATGTCTGAACCATGTGTATAACGGGACAAACATACACGCCTAAGCTAATTGCGTACATTTTGCTTTTCATTGAAATGCGGATACAGTAGACTTGATTACCATGGCAAACGCAACCTACCCATGGTATTGCATTTTCTACATGCCTTGAAGAATGTCAGATTCCGTTTGGATATGCTAAAAAAAGTCATTGGAAGTTTTACCACATTTTGTATAACGTAATTCCGCATGGTAAAGCGCTTACGAAATTCAAATCCTGAAGAAATAGTGCATAGTTGTTTTTAGAATGGACACAATGTGTTTTCTGTTTACAAAGTAACATATGACGACAAACAGCGGATTTGTTCTCAGCCTCTGTTGAATCTATTTGGGAGAGAGAGAGAGAGAGAGAGAGAGATAGAGAGAGAGAGACAGACACACACATGTGCACATACACATATATAGATATATAGATAGATAGATAGAAAGATAGATAGATAGATAGATAGATAGATAGATAGAAAGATAGATAGAAAGATATATAGATAGATACATAAATAAACAAATAGATAGGTAGGTAGAGAGAGATATATATATAGAGAGAGAGACACACACACACAAAGACAGACAAAGAGAGCGACATACATACATATATACAGAGATAATTTAAGAGCTAGCTAGTCATTGCTCATTAGTAAACCATATTCTAGTTCTCTGCATTAACTTTCGTTATTTTATACCAATCTTTCAGTCCAGGTTCATGGTGCCAATGCTGTATAGCATAATCTGTTCAACGCGGGGTACTAGTAATGTTTTAAAAGTTGAACAGCGAACTTTTGCCTCAACGTTAAAAACTGGCACTAATGTGAATACTGTCTGAAATCCACAGCTTTGAAAATATGCCAAACAGCAAACTAGCAGAGTACGGTATATATACAACTGATACTTATATTTACTTATTTACGCTTATCTCTGTAACGCAGATTTCCAAGTGTACTACTACTACTACTACTACTACTACTACCACCACTGAGAAACCATATTCACCCAAGAACATAATTATGCTTAGTTCAATAGATTATACAAGACCCTCAAACCTTCAATTTATAAAACCGGAGACGGAGCTATACTGTATACTGCTATCCCAAAATTATACTGATGGCTAAATATAAGTTATTTAAATTACAGTTATTCAATATGTTTTGTCCAATGTTTTAAAAAAAATCAAAAATCTTTGTAGCGAGTGCTTCTATGCATATAATCCTACCACTGGCCGTTTCGGATTTCTTGGAACAGGTGGAAACGCTATACTTTTGTTATGCTATAGTATTGCTGTATCATTGATCACAGCGTTATTAGATGATATCTTCACGCGCCCCGCTGTGAAAGTGATTACTGAATTACTAATTGAAAGTCAACCCAGTTATGATCAGCTCCAATATTGACAATAGGGAAATCAATGAGGATCGTGGAGGCAGTGTTGTTCTTCCATTATGTTTGATATGGATGTTTGCGTGAGTGTTTTAACGTCTCCTATTTAACAGGCACATCGTTGGACACCCGCTTTGAACAAAAGAACCATTGTAATTCGTGATAGTAAAGTAAGTGAATTGGAACTAATAAATATCTAAGTTTTCTCTAAAGTTTATTCGTCAGAAGATATGTTGGGTACTACTAGTATATTGAAATAGGTATCAGAAGATGTATTTAGATTGTTCATAGTCTCAGAGATTGAAGGTAAATAATTTAAATATAAATTATTATTTGATTGGTACTGTGTTTATATACGAACGGAGACTCTGGAATGATCTACCCTCTTATTTCAAAATAAGCTAGGCTTGCTTATCTGACTTTGGGGGTATTTGGAATAGAAACATTTAGTTGAGAATAAGACGTAATAAAATACCTACATCGATGTATTGTTTATTAATTACGCTTGTAAATGCATCGTCCCTGTTATATGATAGTTCATGTAGTCTAGACATATATGACAATCGAACATAGTATTATGTATGTACCAGATCGCGATGTATGTTCACACAAAGTGTTTTTGATCTTTGACATCAGGCCCCGAGATTATGAAACCTTTGGAGTACGATTTAATGTTCAAATTTAAATTTTATATTGTGATTTGTGAATAAAACATTGAGTCGAGCATGAAATCGTACACAAAGGTCGTTATCTCGTCATCATAGTGCGTTTTTTAATCTCAATTCATCTTTCGTTTTCCTTCTGGATGTAGTGACTGACCAATTACCGGCCCATTCTGTCTCATCTATAAGTGTCACCGTACAACTTATCTTATCCCTAAATCTCCATGTTATCGAGTATTATAAGCTTCTAACATTATCAACAGATAACAGGATTAATTTCTGTCACATATAACACGAACCAGATTGGTATAGAGTTACCGTTCTTTGATTCCGCCAAAATGGCGGCCAGTTAATCTTTATCGGCGGCCATCTTTCCGCTTCGGGCAGAAACCGATGGTAAGGCTGGACTCTTTAAATGACCATCGTTTATCATTGACCACGCGAGCGCCAATGTCCACGTGCAGCTAATTATCAGACAGTGACGATTATCAGACAGTGGCGATTATCATTCGGCATGGTGCGTGTGTTTAACTGATATAAACTTTTATCACGTGTTGAACTGAGCTTCAGAAGTTTAGCCGCAGGTTAAATAGGCGATCTATCTAATCCTAAAATACCTCGTTATACACAACTAACTACAGTAGTCAGATCAAAAGCCGAGCCAGTGTCTTGAGACACTAAAGATGCACGCAACGTCATAAAGCAAGGGAGCAGTCATTATTCGCAGAACGATTGCAATTTATATCAATTATCGGAAACACTTCCAAGAGAGACATGCTCCCCTGACCTCGTTCTGATTCTCGTCTTTGAGTATCGCTAAAAACTCTCACCGGATAAGCTATGCAAAATGTGGTTTCTCTTTGATAGTATAGTAGCCCCTATTGCAATTTAGGTTTAGACGTATGAGTGGGACGGAGATTGTAGACAATCAACACACTATATGCGCGCCCACATAACTATAGATATCATTTGCACCAATCCCTGCAATGTCTTCAAAGTAGATACAGTAGATCTATCAAAAGAACAGACGGGCAATTAATGTGTATTACAGAATAATAATGTGAAATTTTGAAATACCGGATTTACTATCTGCTGGGCTATCCATCCACAGCGACATACATGCATGTAGTCTTTGATATTATATATACTAGGCTATACTGTCTATATTATTAATTGCTATGCGTAAAGTGTCTGTACATTTTGTTATACGAATGATACTGAAGATCCCGTTGCTCACTAATACTCTGCTATTGCTATCAGTTACCCGCTCTGTTAAGGACGTCTTTTCCAAACGACATGGTTTAATTTTACGGATGTAAATTATGATGCGGGTTGTCTCCTGCCCTAAACCGACAATCCGTGACTGATGTACGTGAAATAATCTTGAAAGTGTCTGTAAACTTCAATTACAAATAAATAACAATCGAAGTATGAGATTAATCCAATGTTTGTAACGCCCCCTTCTCCCTTCTCTACTTCTACCTCGACCCCCTATCTCTCTCTTTCTCTCTCTCGCTCTCTCCCTCTTTCTCTGCCTGTCTGTCTGTGTCTGTCTCTATATCTCTGTCTCTGTCTATGTCTCTGTCTCCCTCCCTTTCTCTCTCTCTCTCTCTCTCTTTCTCTCTCTCTCTCTCTATCTATCTCTCTCTCTCTCTCTCTCTCTCTCTCTATCTCTCTCTCTCTCCGCTCCCTCCGCTCTCTGTCGGTGAAACATATACATTTATAGAAACGACATTTTAATGATAATGTAATATATTTATTCATTTCAAAGTAAGTTAATGTTATCCTGCTACATGATATATGACTACATGTATCAGGTCAAACCTTATATAATACTTCAACCACAATAGCTGAGGGATTTCTGAAAGATATTCCCCCTAATTAATTATTATTTTTTTAGGATAGCAACTTGTAACATATAGCCTACCATGACACTTTTGAAGGGCAGGGGAAAAAATAGAACTAATTCTAAACTTTCACGCTTCGATGTTCATAAACACGAAATTCGACAGACAGAGTCAGCTGTAGATTTGAAGTGGGCGTGGCTACCGTAACGAGCAAAGACGTCTATCTACATATAATGATAGCCTAATAACCTAATTATATTTGATAGAGCTGCCGTATTAAATCTTTACTGCTTTAACACGCCCCGTCTGGGAGAGGAAGCTGTTTTGTCTGGGCGTATACCTTTAAATTAATTGTATTTTGCAGAAGTTGTAGGGCTTATATCCAAAGAGTTAATGCGCGGTTACATTTATGAAGAACATAAAAGTTTTAGAATGATAGTTTTATAAGTAAGGAAGTAATTTTGAACAATACGCCTTAAACTCTGATATCTAACTGTGTTTACTTGTATTGTGTGAGTGAATATGGAGTTTATTCACACAATACATATATACACAACTTGTATTGTGTGTATATAAGTATTGTGTGCTATTGCAATAGTCTCCTATCCGGTATCAGTAAACAACTACTCGTTAAACTACATGTTCAAAATACAGCAGCTCGTATTATCACTAAAAAATCCAAACGCTCGCATAATTATAACACCCGTCCTCAAGGGACTCCATTGGTTACCAGTTACAGCCAGAGTTGATTGTAAACTTCTATGTATTACATACAGATGTCTTCATGGCACCAGCCCAACATATGTATCTGAACTTCTTGTCCCATACATTCCAGCTCGTAAACTTCGTTCCGAAAATCAGTCTTTTGTCAGTCTTTTATACAGACTCTCTTCCTATGGATTTAGATCTTTCTCACAATGTGCCTGTTCTGTGGAACTTATTACCCCTTGAAAACAAACTGGCGGACAATCTAAACATGTTCAAAGCTAAACTTAAGACCCATCTTTTCTTATGTCACTATGCATAACTATTTGAATCCCTCATCGTTTTATGTAGCGTCATGAGCATGTGTACGATATGGAATAGGCGCGTTATAAATATGCATTATTATTATTATTATTATTATTATTATGTACTTGTTTAAAGTATTGTACAGATGACGAAATAATGCCAACTATACGAAGTCAAATATATTTTGCTGTACATACATTTTAGCCATAGTTTTAAAGGTCAATTCGTGGCAAAGATTATGTTCTAAAATCTAGTATATACTGCCCTGCTTTAAGATCTGTCTCCGAGTCAATTGTCAGCGTTAGTGGCATATATAATATTTAGTCTTTCATAGGAAAATTACATGCCGAATAATGTACAGAAGCGTTTACGCCTAGATGCACTAGGACGTACCATGAACACAGCTGTTTTGTTCCCTCATGATTTTGATTCCATTTATTTTGATTCATTCATAGATAATCCATATCATTTTTTTTTTAAATCCTGAACATTTAGTGGAGTCGAACAACCATACATATACATGTTTAGATAATTTATATCAGATCTTAACTCCACAGTTGTTTATTTTATTTTCAAGAGCAATTCAAATTATGATATGACACATTATGGTCAACCATACGGACATGCTCAAGATATTTACGTATATTTAGTTATTTACTATATATTATACTATGTTATTGCTGTTTATTATGAAGGGCGTTCTGAACTATATCCTACATCTAGACGAAGACGCGTCTCTAAAACGTGTTTACGAGCTCGCGTCACGAAACGCCCCCTATAATTGAAATGAATGCCAGGCGAGACGGACCCTACTTGAATGACCTCTGACCCTACTGACTTGACCCTTGACCTCGACACTTTTATAGCCGACTGGTTCGGACTAATTCGTGAAGAGGTTGATGGATCAGCGGAGATTGCCGATTCGGCAACGCGTTCCGTGTTCGCGAGGGTTCTCTTGTTTCCTTGAATAGAAGACACGAGGTAACGATGTTTAGCTAAAGAAAATATCAAGTCCGGATATGTTAGCCGGCGTAAAGCGCTAACCGGTCTGACAAAACAAATAGCGACGTCTAATAATTATTAAATTACATCACGTGCAATCTGGTGTACATAAACGCCATGTTTGGAACAGGTTGCCCCTTTAACAGCGCGTTATTTCCATCCCCCTCGAGATCGGCTCCTCTTCTGAAGGGACCGCTTATCGGAAAGGTATATTTTCACAATCTGAGTGTACGGCTAATTAAAGCAAATATTCTAAATATTCCATTCTTTCCCCTCAGATGTGCAAATCAGAACACAAGATTTATGAGAGGACTCGGTTTCAAAGCCGGATGGCTCTTTTCCAGAGCTCCTAGCAGCGAACTGGTATTCGGATCGTCTCGTTCATTAATCACGCTGTTTTCTGTGCAATCTCGCGAGATTTCCTCTTTCCTTAATGAACATTGGAGTGGTATTTAGTAAAAGTCGGAATGAAATTTCCGGCAGTATAGTTACCTGATCTTAATTACCTTCATAAATTACCCGTCTAAGACACGATCTGTCTCGGTGCCGTGTCGCGAGTCGATTTAGATTCAAACTCAGAATGTACCGATCAGTCGATAGAAATCTCGTCCCCCGTTATTTCTCGAGATCTGTCGTGGGTAATCTTCCCAAAATTAAAACGGATGTTGAAAGGATGCCGGTTTATCAACGGATGAAATTGACGCCCTCTATAGCATGTCGATTTCAGACATGTCAATTTCACGAAGCGGGAAATCCACGTCTAAAACCTAGAAATTGAGTGCTAATTGCGATGTTTACATTAGCAAAGTCATAATAACCCTTCTTTGACATCTCTCAGTCTCTAAATTGATTATCGTCTTCCCAAACCATCACTTATGTCGATTTCTTCAATCACAGTTCAGGCTCACTTAGCCTCGTGTTAAGTCTTTCAACGGTCCGTTTCAACACGTGCAAATCTTGATTGATAATGTCCAGCGTTTCTTTAAACACGAATGTCTCTCTACTTCACCGCGTGTGTCAACCCGAGACAAGTACATAACATATCTAAGCTTGCAGATGCAGTGATGAATTACACAAACATAATCTTTACAAACCTCATTTCAATCTACATCGTTAATTAAATTGGCAGTTGATAATTA
This sequence comes from Lepetodrilus fucensis, assembly GCA_032361325.1. Lineage (NCBI taxonomy): Eukaryota > Metazoa > Mollusca > Gastropoda > Lepetellida > Lepetodrilidae > Lepetodrilus > Lepetodrilus fucensis. The sequence goes on along the minus strand of JAUTBV010145088.1, from coordinate 2,747 downwards.
CTTTTAGTTAAGACAGTGCTCGTTACATTAACATTAACTTTCTTTATAAATAATGATCTAATTCATTAGTAGTATCGAACGAAATGTTGTTAGAATCAGATCCGAAACTGACAGACAGACAGACAGAAAAGTTTATTAACGTCTCGCTCATATATAGCAATACACACATTACGTAAAACATAAATAAAATCATACCTATGATCAATCGCTCAGCGATTTATGAGAGACAAAAATCAGGACAATATATAGAATCAATTAAAAATGGTATAAACTATATTTTTACATCATGTAGTATGTATAAAATACTCACTCAGACACAGATAGTTGTAGTTATAGCAAACTATTACGTTAATACGTCAATACGTTAAGAACAGAACAGAATTGTATTCTCATAAAGTCACCTATTTGACATGGAGAAATACATTAAATTACAGGGAAAAAATATAATTCAAAGGAACATACGCATCCCATGTTTGATAAAAGTTGCTGTTTTAACAATAAGTGGTAAAGGGAGCGTAACAAGCTCTGATTTAAATTAGATCGTATCAAACATTGTGACCATCACACCACATTGGTTCAATTATAGTTAATTTTCACATATTTTGAAATATGCAATAATATATCAATATATTGTTCACCGTCATTGCTATGATGTTATCCTTAGTCAGAGCTAATTAATTCTCACTGGGAGTGTGCCAGGTATATTCCAATTATATGTCTAAACACTATATGCAACATTGTATAAAATCGACAAAGAAATAGAAAACAAAACCTTTAAAAAATGTGTCGGTATGCTAAGTATATGTCTAAACACTATTCAGCACGTATACACTAGAAAACCAATAGAAAACAAAACCTAAAAATACAAAAAAGAGGATTTTTGTGTGCAGTAGACCTTTAATTGAAAGTCAGATCAAAGATTAACGAGCGTCTGACCAATCTGACGAATTACGGACACCGACTATACACCTATTCCCCTCAATCTCTGACACATCCTGTTTCATCCCTTGACCATAATGACCTTCAATAATAATAATATGAAAGGTCCTGTCCGAAATTGACGACATGACGTCTATTCCTGTCCGTCACTCCCGTCTTGACCGCCTTGCTACGTTACGCCCCGGCGACGTTAACTGGACAGTGTCCACTCTGACAATGTGTTCCTTGACGTAACGTTCGAAATGCACCCAAGCACCTGGTCAGCTGGGTCGCCGCCTTGACCCCTGGTGACACTGTCCACCACCGACTTCTCTTGGCCCTCCGGACAATTCCGGCCACCTGGGTGGACTGTGCCCTGCGGTCGCTGTACCGGACACCGCCGTATGACGACGTATACGAATCATACGTGCATGCATTTAACCGTTTGGAATCCGCCGAGGGGTATTATAGTGTATATTACTGAATACTATCAATGTGTTCCCCTTAATGCCTTCAGTAATCCCATTAAGATATCGACACGGTTAATTCTGAAAGATTCAATAGCAAATCTTTGATTGGCACCTCTGTGGATGAAATCGACATGAGTAAACACGACCCATGGCCCCATGACCTTCGATTCCAGCTATATACTTTGGTCCGACAATCACATTGATTTCATGAAAAATGAATACGGTTTACTCCTTGTATAGGGTTGTAATCATTCCTGTTACAATTGTAATTGCATTTCATTAAACCTCCCATTGAGCATGCGAGACTGCTGTTATAAACATCGTGTGAGAGATCGTGATTTAGATAAAGAAAACACCGAGCAAACGGACAATTAACTAGTATCATTTCGCTGTTTACTGATCAGACATGCTGTAGTGCAAGTATTAATAGTCTGGGACTATGGATAGTCTGAGGTATTAATGATACCAGCATGTAAAAGAACATCAACACTATTCTCAGTTTGCCCTTCCCCTTCTATCAGATCCGATACTTATACATGCCTTTCTTTTCTGTAGATCCAACGCTGAGTAGCATATGTATTGTTTAAACATTTATTTGGCCAGAATTGCAATAAGTGACATGAAACAGATAAATACTATGGTGTTCTCCTACTATCAGATCCAATATATAGTATATATGTACATGCCATTGTTTTCCCTATATCCAATAATATAGGTAGTATACGAGGTATATTGTTTAAACATTTATTTGGCCAACATTACAATCAGTCATATGAAAATATACGGCATCACACAATCACTGTATAGATAGTCCCCTTGCTATCACATTCAATACTGCATGCAGATGTATTTCCTGAGATTGAATAATAATATATGTGGCTTTGTTTGAACAACGGTTAAATTGCCAAAATTGCAATCAGCGATGTGAAACAGATACAATACGCAAATAATCTGCGAATTAAAAGTTATTTGGGTATATACGTAGAATACTGGATCGTTATCTTAGGCAACCACGAGGTGCAATTTCATCTACGGTCATCATGTTAAAATATAGACGAATGTTATGTTAATTAATATATAAATTATCATTTTATACTCAACACCCAGACATCCTGTATTTGAACATTTCCAATACAGTTAACAGACATGACTAGTAATTAAGATAATGCGTTTATAGGAATATATCTGAAATATATTTCTTTTAATTCGTGTTTTCGTTAATGGAATTAATTTCGAGAATAATAATGCAGCATAAAATCAATGATCTCATTACACTTTTCAGTTCAATTCTTTATTGCATGTAAGGCCACTGGCCCATATACAGTAATACATGTACATTTCAATGTATTTAAATAGCAA
>JAUTBV010145077.1:0-11043 GCA_032361325.1 Lepetodrilus fucensis | reverse complement strand
GAATAATTAGAATAACCCACTCGATACGAGTGATTACGGAAAATATGTCCCTCGTGAAATTAATGTTCAAAGTTAATTAATTTCACTCGGGACATATTTTCCATAATCACTCGTATCTCATGAGTTATTTCACTAATTATTGCTCAAATAATACATGTAGTTTGAATTAATTGTTAATTTGAATGTGTTTTAGGCGTGTGTTGAAAAATCGCACAGTTGTCGTAGTGAAGCCACCCTTTCCCATGGATCATCCAATCAGGATTACTGAGCAAACCAAGAGAGAAAGCATACACAGCATCAACAACGCCATTGGTCAGTATATTCCTAGCGAGTCCGCTTTACTTCCGCCATTAGTACTCTCAGAGGAACTGTTTAGATTTCAGTCACCGCACATACTCTTAATACCCAGTTCATTTTTCCTAAAAAATATTTTACACATTCTTCTCTTCTTCAATTCTTACAATATGTATATAAATTATACTTCTTCAAATTAAAGACTAAAAAATAATATTATGATTTCTTCATTACCATATTATTTAGTTCATTTAAAAATATTTTTTTTACACATTCTTCTCTTCTTCAATTCTTATATTATGAATTATACTTTTTCAAATTAAAGACTAAAAAATAAATATTATGATTTTTCCATTACCATATTATTACAAATACTTGTGAGTGAGTGAGTTGTTGCATAATATTGCAATGGGAATTATATCTCACTCATACATGACAAATTTTATATAATTATTATATTTTTAATTATTAAGTGTTATTAAATATGGAAACATATCTACATATGGAAACATATCTACATACAGTATATATGGAAACACATATCAGGAAAGTAAATTTCAGCTTGAAAACATTCAAGTTTTGAAGAGAATATATTAGATGTTTCAGTCTTCGACATCTGTCCTGCTATTCCACACATATTTCTACAACTGCGACACAAGCTATGTGCACTAACAATGGCCGCTGTTTATTTCAGAGAGTCATCACTCCCAGACCACAAACAAAGGCTATTCTAGAAAGCCAGATGGGGGATTTTTCTGTTCTTGATTTCTTGACTTTCTTAACCTTACTAGCTTCTCAGTCTGCCTACTAGTGGCTTTATCTCAGTCATCAGCACTCGTTCACGTTCTGTGTATCTGTTATATCTGGCACAGACTTACTACACATGCTTCTATAAATATAGCAACACTAATCAACTGATGTAGTGGTCGAAAATTGAGGAAATAACGAATGGGGCATTTGTCATGTTACGCATGACAAACTTTGACATTGGAAATTTGGTCCTTGTATTATTTACTACAAGGCCACTTTTCCATGACAACACTTCAAGACCCCACTGTCCCCTTGTTTACTTCATTCACTGGCACTGTTAATAAATTTTTCAATGTACAAAATATTTTGAAAGTTCATTTGATAATCCATATAAATACGGCTCATATATCATGTAACTTGTTGATAAGTTCCTACAAAACTCTAGTGTGATATTCCTTTTCTATCTAATACCCTAACTCTAGTTGTGCCTCTTCTTGTTCTATCTAACTGCTAACCCAACCAAGGCATGTGTTAGACGTGTGTGCTTTTTCTCTCACCACAGTAGAATAACCAAAAGTTTGCAAAAAGAAAGATTCCAAATATTAAATTGTTTGAAATGAAACAATAATTTTGATAGTGTATCTATAGCATCTATAGATGTTTTAACATTTTCACCTACTAGAATTTCATCTTTCATTTTAGCATGTTAGGTATAGTGAATCCTTCTTTATATATTAATAATAATAATAATTATTATTATAATAATTGACTTTTATTTTGTGCCTTATGGTTGACACATTGATGCATGCTCATAGCGTTACACATTATTTACATGTAAACTAGACGTAAATCTAAATACAGTACATATAAGATAAGATAAGACTGCATTACCCTCTAGGGGAATTTACTGTACATTAGAGAAATAAGAAAATAACTAGATTGAAATAAGGTAGAAATTGTATTAAAGCTGGAACAAGTCTATGTATATTGGTCAGAAAGGATTATTCCAGTTGTGCCATTGACATGCTAGATATAGGTTATAGTTTTCCTCCTAAATTGGTCATCGTTACACAAGACATCTTGCCGTACAATGACATTTTGTTTTGTAATCGTCAAGGAATCTTTCTTACAGAAAACAGTTAATTCTTCCAGACATTCCTGTGTGACATTTCCCTGACATTTCCCTGACATAACCCACTAACCCGCTCCCTCTCTGTCCCTCTCGTATCCACAGACAGCCCTCACATCACCGGAACAAATGGGGGCTACTCCAGGAAGGACGATGGAGGCGTTTACAGTTGTTAACCTGGTCGTCTTTACAATATCCAATGATCAGCTTTTCATAATTTACCACCTTCAGTTACCAATTTTACTGTGATGATATAAAAATGCACATTTATGCAGTAATTCACTAGAATAATTTGTCAGTACACCAGTATTTTACATTGCAAATACAAAAGCTTATCATTGGACTATTCACAGGTATCAGACAAATTATGATGATGAAGAAACGTTAGTAAAATTCTATAATTCAAATGAACAGCCTGAGCGTAATAAAGTTCTGTTCTGTTCTGTTTATTTTATTTATTATAATTTTATGATATTTTTTTATCATCATTTTCGATATCCGTGTACTACATATTATGCACTTTATTGAATTTTTAAAGTATTTGTACATATATATTTATTGCCTTATATATATATATATCCATATATTTATTATAATATTTTCTTCCCGAGTATGCATGTTTACATATGTGTGGACTATCTATATCTTGTACATTTTACTGTCTAACCAGGTTGAACTTATAATTAATAAAAACAACAAACTGTTAGGAACCATATGTAGCAGGAAAACATGACCTAATGAAAATCTATCGCAGTTAATACTATCCATAGAAGTAGATGAATTGATATTTCAAGGTTAATTATTTACCATTCTAGAAACATTGATAAATCAAACAGTATTATGATCATATCGGTGAGATTCTATTGAAATATGGTTAACAAGCAACCAAATACTTGCAGTACCAGTTTTTTTAATGTAAATAAATAATGTGCCATTGTAAGTCCTATCTTGTATAGTAACCATGTATCTAACCTGTTCACATAAGTCCACTGTAACCATGTTAACCTGAGTAACCTCCCAGTATTATTACTTAAACCGATTACCCACAAGCTTTACGAGAATTGATTATTTTAGAAAACCATTGTCACATAAGTATTATATGTATTACATACATGTGTTACACTGCTGTTTATGTTCCGAGGTCAAGAAAACATACAGATTAATTATTTTCTTAAATCTGTGACATGTCTATAGCAATACTCCTGTTTAGAGACATGGGGGGCATGGTCTATAGCGATGGTACGTAGGTTTTGTCACGTCTACGAGGCATTCTGCCAGTTTGTTTGTTGTTTGCTGTACTGTATTTTGCCATCTGTGATATAGCCATGTCATATGTTTTCATGTATAGTATATCCTGCTGATACCATTCACCATTTATACAGTCTTACAGGAAATAAAAAATATTCATATATTTATACTGGGAGTCTAGCTGTTGTTTTACGTGGTTGTCTTACAAATAGATAGTTTGAGAACACGTTGGATATACACTGGCATCAGTATGTTGTACCATACTAGTATGCAAATCCTACATTTTAGGGGTGAATTTTGACAATCTTAACATTGGAACATATTCACACTACGTCAGTACACCAGTACATCCATTAAATTACACCTGTACATCAGTACACCCATTAAAATACACCTGGGATAGGCAAGTTAGTTGATTGAAATAATATTTTAAGCTTTTTGCCTAAAATGAAAATTTCATTTGTCTGAATTAAGTCCAAAATATAATGCCTGTATTAATTAATTAGTTGCCTGTAGTTGTCTAAAGTTACAGTTTTAAAATATCAGAGTTACAAATTGCCTTGTAGCCTATGGTTTACAGTTGCCTGAAGTTATTGTGAATTACAGTTGCCCAAAGTTATTGTGACTTTCATTTGCCTGAAGTTATTGTGAGTTACACTTGCCTGAAGTTATTGTGTTACACTTGCCTGAAGTTATTGTGTTACACTTGCCTGGAATTATGGTGAGTTACACTTGCCTTGCCTGAAGTCATTGTGAGTTACACTTGCCTAAAATTATTGTGAGTTACATTTGCCTGAAGATATTGTGAGTTACACTTGCCTGAAGATATTGTGCGTTACATTTGCCTGAAGTTATTGTGAGCTACATTTGCCTCAATTGAGATTTCCACATGGTTGAGATAGGGTTCACATCGTATTCTGATACATCAGTGAACTATGGCCATTTCTCTTGGAGGATCTTACTATTCAACTGTCAGGGGATAATTTACAAGATTTTACATCGGGTACTAAGAACAATTCATACATAATCCAGCTATCAACACAGTGTGTATTTCATCCTCAAGACTGAGTACAGCCAACAGCAGATGAGCAGGGTTAGTAATTGACCTTGCAACTCTGATGATAGTGATCACACAAATAATATGTTCAACATCTCATTTCAACACAGCCGCTAACTTGATGAAGAAAACACTCAAAGAAAACAGTGTCATACTTTCATAATTTATTTCAGTTTGTAAATGAAACTATATTATATATTTATTCATAAAAGAATATTCGAGGATTTTGAGAATGCTGGACGGAATTAAAATATGTCAATAAATAATGAGTCAATCACTCGCATCTATATACATATTCATAATAATAATATTCCTAAGAAAGTAATAAGAAAGTTTTATGGTTCACATGTCTATAGTATAAAATGATGGACGAAATGGGAATAAATACTGAAAAAGTAAAATTGTATTTCATAAATACACTACTAGTATTAGAACAGATCAAACAAAATGTCAAATGAGATTCAAAATATATTTTGACAATGTGGTTTTAAAGTCTGGTAACCATGACAACAGTTTGTATTCAATATATACTTTGTGGACTAGAACTACTACAATCATATTAAAATATTATAATTATGTTGGCTGGTCTAGTAAGTTCTTTTGGTGCTTGTGACTATTAATGTGAAATTACAATCAGCCACCATCCTACAACTTTGAGATACAAAAGTAAATAACTTTGAAAAGGTGAAATTATTAATACAACATAAAAATATCATTCACCATTGATTGGAAGCTTAAATTGTAACAAATCACAGTGGAACATTTCCCAAAGATACTTAGAAATATAATATAGTTAATGTATTTACAATATCAGCTATGCATAATGGTATTCTACAAACATACAATTTCAATTAAATCTTTTACATTCTACATACATATACAATTTCAATGAAACCTTCAATTAGATTTTAGTTCAACGAGACGCTACAATAAATAAATGACTGAGAAGACCAGTGTAAAGATGTATAAAAATCCATGGTCACAGTCTATATCACAGTAGGACATGGCATAACAATACTGTTCATATTAATACAATCATCAAGTACAATGTAGCTAGGTTTGGCAACTGAATTATGTACACAATCGGTCTATGTATATAATATTAGTTATGGACCTATTGCCTTTGGTGTGTGTGTAAACCTGTTACTTTATACTTTATACTTTATTATACAATGAATGTGAGATTTATTGCCCTTCACAGAATCTGCATTGTTCCTTGCAGATAGTAATCTCAGATATTTTCAAAAGCTGTCGGATCACTTTGTTGGGCAACCTATATTAATAACAAACAACATGTACACTATTCAGCAGGTATTGAATGAGTACTGATTTGATCTTTGTGAGTTATTTTTCTACAATAGATTAATATGTAGATACCATTCCTAAAACAATGTAACTTTCCTAGAAGTAACCAGACTCCACTAATGTTAACACAATGAGGCTGATTACTTGAGTTCTGGACAACTGTCACATTCTCATCAGTAGTTCATATTCCTAATGACAATCCAGTTTCTTAGTGGTATTCAGAACATGCCGAAGTAGTTATCTCCCCTATGGTTTCCCATCCAGCTGTAGTTCCTCCAGCTGCACAATGGTCAGGTGATGATCTGGTTCAAACTCGTTTAGCAGCTGTTCTGCGATACGACTTCGTAATCTACCTCCCACCTGGAAGTAAGGGAAAAACTTCTGCATTTCTACAATCTGGAAAAGTGGCCATGATATATGCATAATGTTAATATTTAAACAGTTTAAAAGTACTTTTGGTTGTAATAACAACAACAACAGTTTATATTACTTAACCATCTCCCTGCTGGATTAGGCACTGCTCTTTAGGGCATCTCCGGTTGCCTTCAGCATGGAGAGGGTTAAACATGTACATGTCTCACCCCAAAGATAGATTCACACATTATGTCTCTTCCAATGATAGATTCACACATGACGTGATGTCTCACCCAATGACTGATTCACACACGTCTCACCCGTTAATAGATTCACACTTTATGTCCCTCCCAATGATAGATTCACACATCATGTTTCACCCAATGATTGATTCACACATTATGTCTCACCCAATGATTGATTCATACACGTCTCACCCGTTAATAGATTCACACTTTATGTCTCTCCCAATGATAGATTCACACATCAAGTCTCACCCAATGATAGATTCACACATTATGTCTCACCCAATGATCGATTCACACATTATGTCTCACCCAATGATAGATTCACACATTATGTCTCACCCAATATTCACACCCTATGTCTCACCCAATGACATGATTCACACACCATGTCTCACCCAATGATATATTCACACATCATGTCTCACCCAATGATAGATTCACACATCATGTCTTACCCAATTATAGATTCACACATTATATCTCACCCAATTATAGATTCACACACCACGTCTCACCCAAGATTCACACTGTATGTCTCACCCAGTGACTGTTCATACACGGTCTCACCAATTTGAAATCTCACTCAAACAACAATATATAACTCTCCCTCTGATTTCTATGTATTGGAATGAACTCGTAACATTCTGCAGGAAATCTAGGTTGCAGTTACTATGGTGACAGCTACATTTCACACACTACATTAGAGCTACTGTGTGAATGCACACGCGGAACTAAGCACTCCCCACTCCCCCAGCTACCATATGAATGTGTATGCGGCACTAAGCACTCCCCATATACCATGTGAATTTGCACACAGCACTAAGCTCACTCAGTTCCACAGCTAACATGTGATGTACATGCTGTACTAAGCACTGCCCACTCGCCAGCTACTTGAGATTTCTCAAGTGAGAACACACATGTCAGTCTTGAACTATCATAATCTCACACACCCTTATGCCACTAATCAAATACTAATCATATAATTAATACTGTTGATATGAAATTTTGCAATAATGCCAATTTTACTCAAAAACATATAATGATGTGTCTGTCTTGAAGGGGGAAAAAATCAAAGTTTCAATACATCCAAAATAACATATACGGTACTATATCATTGAATCAAAGCAGCTCCTCCAAGTAAAGCTGAGAAAGAAATGATGACACAAACCACTGAAAATCAAACAATCACCACCTGAAACCTAATTGACAGAAATTCCTACTGAAAATTACAAACACAATTGAAAAAAGAAATCTAAAAATAGGAAATGGAGACATTAATGTTACCTTCTTGTATGGGAGGGAATAACTGAAATTTGAATATCCAGATTAGGTTTCAACACAGACAAGCCCCGATGACGAGGTTTTTTTATCAAGGAAGAATCTATGAAAATAATCGGGACCCAGAGGCATCGTGGAGGATGAAGTAAAAAATAAAGAATGGATAAAGAAAAAAGTCCCTCCATACCCAAATACATATATATCACTATGGAGACATTGACAGATGTTTAAGGGAATAACTAACTAGATGTCTTCATCAAGTTTGATTACGTATGATATCTAAAACCAAAGCGGTCTAAAATTTACATAATAATGAAATTATCTATTAATACTGGAAGTAAAATCATATACTAAAATATATAATTGTATTTAAATTATTAACAGAAATAAAAAAGATGTTTGTGGATAAAATTTGTGAAAGTTGCTTTTGAGATCTCTTCCTGTTTGTGTTCTGTTACCTGAACAATCCTCTTCTGTAAACAGAACCATGTCATGACATTGTCCTGTACGGACAGAACCATGACATGACATTGTCCTGTATAGACAGAACCATGTCATGACATTGTCCTGTACGGACAGAACCATGTCATGACATTGTACTGTATAGACAGAACCATGTCATGACATTGTCCTGTACGGACAGAACCATGTCATGACATTGTCATGTCATGTATAGACAGAACCATGTCATGACATTGTCATGTACGGACAGAACCATGTCATGACATTGTCATGTATGGAGAACCACTGAACAACTACTCTGTACTTTAGATACGCCACACCACAGAGACAGAAATGTCCAGTCTCATGCAAAAAACCCACAACAGAAAGACGGCACGACACAAAACTAACAGAACCTCACATCAAAGTGTTATGAATGTCAGACAAAGTTCAACTGTATTACAATCATTGTCTCCTCCTTGATAGGAAATTCATGAACATTTTATGATTTTGACATTATTGGATATTTATTCTTCCATGATGTGAGGCGTATACATCAATCATGCACAAACAGACAGACAGACAGAAAACTAGGACATGCAGTTATCAAAGAGAGGCTGTGCATGCAGGAACATGTACAAGGGTGATGGTTCCAAGGGGAGATAACCCACTGGGGGAGGGGGAGGAAGAGGAGGAATGCGCTCACCTTGGCTCGCATTAACTGCAATATCAGTACGGCAAAATAATACAATACAACAACAATGTTAATATAATACAATACTCACTTTACATATGTTAATATGCTACAATAATTAGTTCATCCAAGATGGCCGATGAAAGACCAGGGTATACCAATCATGCAACATTCCAAAATAATGGGAAGATTTTGAAAAATAAACATCTGTAGGGAAATATTATGTGTGATGCATTTCAGTGATAAACGCGATATTTCTCATTTGTACTGTTTGACCATTACACTTTGTATGATACTCACAACCTGCTTAGTTGTACCGAGACTATGTTCTAACGCAGAGCTCTGTTGCCACTCACAGTTTTCGGTCTCTGGATTTTCTTCATGTCAGCATTGTTCAGCAAGTTATCGCCCAGAGGGTTCAAAGTTCGACTGCCAGGCCACGTGACCTGGGGCGGCCACATAGCACTTCCTGCCCCGCTGCTCCGGCTACCAGAGGTCATAGGTCGCCTCCCAGGGACACCAGCAGACATAGCACGGTAACGGATCTTGGCACCTGAACAGAACAAAACCGATGTCAAACTGTCAGCTGACTATAAATACTTAATACTTATATAACAAGTTCAAATCGATTCTTAGATTCAAACCAATTGTCTGGGTACGAGTCTAGTGCTCGACTAACTTAAGCCTAAAGGATGACCCAACTGGTTGAAACCTGTAGAAGTATTCAATATCATACAAAGCTATATTAATACTTTATATCAACAAAATTATACAGTGGTGTTAGAAGTCCTTTGTTTGAGGAAATTAGAACACATCTGATATTGGATGAGAACTCTGGCACTGTACTGTACTTTCTGTCCGGGACATGTGCGGTTACAAAGGAGCAACACCGCACAGTATTCTGAGTGTCCGGGACATGTACCAGCGAAATAGGTGATGCAGACGGCACAGTACACAATCCAACATGGCTGCCACTGGCATTACTCTGTGCTGTGCTTGCTCGCTCCATTCTAAAGAAAAGAACATATACTGGACATGTGACAGAACATTAGAAAGGAGCATGCCCCTGGCTTGATGAAAAGTCAGCCATTCTAACCATCTGGCGTAGGAGTCGTCTCTGATCGGAGCGTACGACTTGAAGCGGTTGACCTGTGTGTATTCCTGCGCCGTGGTAGCCGCGCAGAGTTCCAGATTTTCCTTCCACTCGCGAGCCTTGCGGGACGTCCATACTTTGACAAGGAGCTTCCTACAAACACAAGTCACATGGCGTCACCTGTGGGCTGCTCCTTTCTAGCTGTTCTGTCTGTACTTTCTGTCTGAGAGATGCACAGTTACACTGCGCAGTGTTGATCCATTGTAACTGCACATGTCTCGGACAAAGTACAGACAGAACAGCTAGAAAGGAGCAGCCCCTGATCACACGTCCTACAAACACAAGTCTCGAAATAATACGACGACATTCAGGTAATTATTATTATACAGCGATTGAAATTACTTTAAAACTAACTAGCACAAATAGTGATACAAATAACAAATGTTATGAATTTCTACTGGCCCTTAAGATACCTTTCACATTGGGAGAAATGGCCTTGGCTAGCGGGTTGGTGTTAATTTCGATCCCTGGTAATAATATCCATGCAGATAGACATTATCCTATATCTCAGTATCCATGCTATATAAATTTATGTAAATACAATCGGTTAATGAGGATAAATGGATTCGATCCCGAGTTGCTGGATTGTGAGCAACTTTCTACCTACTGAGCCAAAGTGATAAAGCTGCTGGCTGAGACCACGGCCCTGCTCCTTTCTAGCTGTTCTGTCTGTACTTTCTGTCCCAGACGTGCGGTTACAAAGGCGCAACACCGCACAGTGTTCTGAGTGTCCGGGACATGTACCAGCGAAATATGTGTAACAGGACTATGCTGATCCTGGAATTCAAACCAGATTTACTGGATTGCTTGCCCAACGATCTACTCACTTGGTTTTTTTCTCCTATCATTTATCATGTAAATAAGGCTACTTTTAGCATCTCCTGATGGAAAACTTATGCATCAAACTGTAATAGGCTTATATCCCCTTGTGCAGAAGGGCTTCATGATTCAAATAAACAGATAAAAAGGGCATGTACATCATGTCAAGAATTGGCAAAATGCACTCAAAGACGGACAATGTATATCAACAAAAACTCACATGGAAAGTAGCAGGAAGTGACCGAAGCACCCCACATTCAATGATGCCTACGC
>JAUTBV010145055.1:0-10000 GCA_032361325.1 Lepetodrilus fucensis | reverse complement strand
TGCGCTTCTCACCATTTAAAGATGGCCAGTTCTTCTCTTCAAACATGATCCAATGTTTATAGCGACATCATCGTTAAAATTATCCTTCAATAAATTGTTGACTGTGGTGTTTCATAGTGTCTTGTTTACATCCACTGTTATGATAATATTGACCAGGAACATGATGAAGATGGACAATACCGGGGAGCCTATCCTCGAAACATTCTTATAAATACTCTTCTTAGTCTAAGCACAGGCACTTGAAGCAGGCCATTGTTTAAAAAAAATATATATGTAATTATTTAAAATATTTCTTAATTTACTTTTATCTAAAACATATTCCGTTTAAAAAAGAATAGTGTGAGATTAATTAGCATAATTGTTACTGTTGATGCAAAGTGGTAATTTAGGGCTAGGCATGTTAGGGCTATTGCAATGACATACACAGGGCATATGTCCGGGTTTAGATCTCCACACAGCTAACCCGGGAAACGAGAACCGCCCTCAGATCGGACCCATAGTAAGGAAAGTTTGAAGTTTGTGGACGAGGTAATCAGGCAATATGTATGACAAATGAATGTACCGATATTTAGATTTATTCTCATGTTTTTAGTTTAACACCACCGTGCATTTCACTTGAGCTAGAATTAATTTACATATTTTATAATTCTAACTCGTCAAATAACCTAGGGCAGTCCCAAATACTCGATGTTTTATATGAATAAAGGGAACGTTCCGCTTTTTTATCTTGTCTTTGATGCATCAACTGATCTATGAAGGAATTTCAAGCAAACGTTGCCGTTACGTAATACATTTTAGTCGTACCACTTTGAGATGTTCCCTTGCATTAGTATAAATAAGCAACTAAAAGCACGACGATATTCAGGTTGTCTATCGGGGGGTTGCAGTGAAATTTGGTCTACCATATAGCGGTTGAGAGGTTTTTGGAAGTGCAAACATGATTTTATGTATGTCAAGTGAATGTACTTTGCAGTTCTAGTTAAGAACTATTCCAAAATGACCATAAATATCTGTGATAGTATGCCTTTAAAACATGCAGGTGTTCACAAATAATATGCTTGTGAATGGTGGCCACACACGAACAAAAATGTCATCAATTCCAAATGCACGTAATGAAAGAGTTTCTGCCTGTAGGCTATGTATATGTCCTCGTATGAAATCGTTAATGACTTTCTCAATAGTAACTATACTGACTTCCAAAAGAAAGTATCCAGTTTAAAAAAATAGTTTTATTGATATCCAAACGCCAACAGTAAAGTAAGATAGCGTTTTTTTGGTACTCTACAATCGCATCCACTTGTGATCAGATTCTAAAATCAAACGCAATATATATGACAAATGAATGTACCGATATTTATATTTATTCATGTTTTTAGTTTAATACCACCGTGCATTTCACTTGAGCTAGATTTAATTTACATATTTTAGCAATTCTAGCTCGTGAAATAACCTACGGCATTAACAAATCGACGTCACCGTAACCTGAAATTGGTCAGGACTGTACCAGTTTGGTCAAACATGAATCCGACCGAGAAATTGTGTGATCACGTGGACACACAGATTTGGGGAAGGTTTGCCGTGCTAGTTAATCAGAAAAACTTGAGAAAATAAAAAAGCACTTTTCGTGGAATAAACGACGTATTCCAGCTAACGTCCTCCGACGTTTAACTGTATCGATGAACCGAAAAGGGGTGCATTAATACTAGGGGTGATCATACTATGCCCATATTTGGAATTATAGCAGATGAATACCAATAACACTTCTGTTCGTTTAATTAGAACGGAAACGGACCGAGAATTGCGATCTGTTCACCGGATCCGGACCCAATTCCAAGCAATCTGATCGGTGTAAAGTTTCTTGTGCCCCTCAGTTTAGTGGATTTTATGTACATGTTAACAATGAATGTTAGGCCAACACTCACCCGTGGTTCATCAGTGTGACTGCATTTGTACCTTGTCCGCTCTCACGGAGGAACGCTGTCTTGTAGCTTCGAACTTTAACAATGAAACGATTTTGGCTATGTATCGCAGTTCTATTATCGAATGTATTTCCATGGGTTTTGTCGTACAACTATGCCTATTACACAACCGAGGATAAAAGTCGACTTCTGGAAGTTTCGTTGACAGATGATGGTTCTGTGGATTGTACAATAGTTTCTTGGTGAGTACATGGCTAGTGTTAAGATTTCGAAAACTGCCCCGAATTCTTGAAAGAAACTGGAGTTTGAGATTTTGCTCAGCTGAGATTTCTCCCATTGACCAAGTTATGCAACTTGAGTAAAAACACAAATCCAGCTTAGATTATACTCAAGTTACAGCACCGAGTCAATGGTACAATGGGAGAAATATCATCCATCAGGTTATCAAAATCTCAAACTCAAGCTTGTTTCGAGAAATCGGGGCCAGATTTGATAATTATTCAGAGAAATCGGGGCCGGATCAGAGCTTAAAATGAAAGTCTAGTCAGTAGTGTTGGCACCATGTTATCAGGGATCGTGCTGTTCACTATGTCCATTGTCTGGATTCATTGTGATTCCATTGAGAAGTTGGTGGCTTTTAATCCGACATCTTGGACCACATTGGAACACTAAATATGATACATTAAGTTGATACCCGTCGTCCCCTTTGTACCTCAATAGTCAATGTTCCACGGTAGAAAGAACATTCTAACCGTGAATTCAAAGTATACCGTCTGCACTGCAATATCTAAGTAGCCTACTATAATATTATATTGTATAGAATGGTGAGAAACACCCAGAACAACTTGTGAGCGAGGATATTACAGATACTAGTAATTAGTAGGCTATCACGTGTACATCTCTACCACAATCCTTCAGTTAAAAGCCTTGATAAGTATTGAGGAACGAGGAATAAGTGACTACTTTAAGAAAGCAAATCAAGTGCATTTATTGTCACGGAAAAAGCTGTCTGCCCATTAACAGTATCAGTTTACAGGGGAGGGGTATCAGGCTGACGTTGTAAAGCAACATGACAGTTGACAGGGAACTGTCATGGTATGAATAGAGCAGATTGGCATGGCGTTATGTGAGTAGCGCAGTGTTGTAGATACAGGGGACACCGAGAAAACTCATATATATCATCCTAAAGAAAATGAAACGTCATTTCTGTAGGTCTATATTACTTGAACTTCAGCTAGTGGTGGCCATAATCTTAAAACTATTTAAGAGCTGTAGTATATCTCCTGTAGATATTTTGTTGGCAAAATACGGCATTTACATCTAGTAACATGCAGGGTATCGTTTCTCGAAGCTCTCATATCTATTAAGGACTCTCATAGTCATCTCTCATACAGGGGATCGTGTACTTACGAGAGCGCTACATAGATATGGTCTCATAGTTCGAGAAACTATACCCAGGCTCATAGTTGTTGAAGAAAGTCATGTGCCACAAAGCTTGTCGACTAGCTATGGAAGTGTGGTATTAAGCGTGTTAGCGATACTATGATAACTGGATTAATATAATTACTACTGCAATCAGGCAAACCACGAGCGAACATCCGGGTATAAATTCATCAGGAAAAAATCACACAGTCATCAGCGAACAAGAAATGGATGATCGAACTAAAGATTGCAGTAACCTTCATTGGCGAATGAACGGCAAGCCTCGCATTGAAAAAAGGACCATAAATGCCATCTATCCTGGTAAGTGAAATGTGTCCTGCTAAGTTTGATCGATCTCTCTATCCTGGTCTAAATTTAATATACATTGTGACCTCCTCATTCCCGACTTCCGATATATGCACCGTCATATTTGTGTTGTGTGCCGATGTGCTTACAACTTTTGCCACTTAGGCCTATATCATTAATGTTTCTTTTCGTCACAGCCGCTTCAACTATAGTTATAGCGTCATTTAATAAACGACCCATGAAGATATATATATCGCTCTATATACTACACTAATATATCCTTATGTTTCTATTAAATAGTCGTATAACAAGAATGAAGGATGTGATGTAGTGCTGAGTGTTAGTCCAGAGTTGAAATCGCCATAGCTAGACAACTTGGTGATAATAGTAATTCCACACAGGATGTCTGTCTGATGTGGTGATATGATGCTATGACTAGACGACTGTGGTGGTGATATGATGCTATGACTAGACGACTGTAGTGGTGATATAATGCTACGACTACACGACTGTGATGGTGATGTAATGCTATGATTAGACGAGTGTGGTGTGATATAATGCTATGACTAGACGAGTGTGGTGGTGATATGATGATATGACTGGACGAATGTGATGTGATATAATGCTATGACTAGAAGAGTGTGGTGGTGATATAATGCTATGACTAGACGACTGTAGTGGTGATATAATGCTATGACTAGACGAGTGTGGTGGTTATATCCTCAGTTCACCAGTACCAGGATCTCCTCGCAGGTTTATTGTCAGCTGTCCGTGGCGGGTGGTGGCACATCTTGACTGTCAGCACATTTGTCTTTGTCAGGGACTAAGTGGTGCGGCGTGGACGACATAGCGCACAACTACACCGACCTAGGCAGACACATGTTCACAGACGCCTGTTGTAGAGAGCACGATCACTGCAAGGTCTACATGAGACCATTCTCTTACAAGTATGGTCTGTGGAACTTCAGCATATATACCAGGTATTATAGAAATATTTAGTCCACTGTTGTCGTTATTCAAGCTGTTATGAGAATCGTGTCTCGTATTCGATCACTCAAAGAATGGCTGCATACTCCCAAATTCAACAGTAAATAGGGGAACCTTCCTTTAACAGTCACCTCTTCATGATCGCCATCCCTCCCATTGATCAAATCCAGACTAGCCTCGTCTGTTTAAAGGCATACTATCACATATATTTATGGTTGTTTTGGACTAGTAGTAATATAACTGCAAAGTACATTCACTTGATATACATAAAATCATGTAAGGGGGACACAATTCTAATGTTCGCTCGCAAATTCCTTCATAGATCAGTTGATGCATCAAAGACAAGATAACTACTACTACTACCACTACTACTACTACTACTACTACTACTACTACTACTACTAATTGTATATAGCGCCAAATTCCTATGTTAACATTAAAAATGTCAATAGTATCAGCGTCTTTGATTTCTTGTGGGAGAGTATTCCACAAAATGGCAGCTATGTATTGGAAGGTACGGCCTCCGAAACACTTCCTTGAAAACTTTGGTAAACAAAGTAAATTCTGATTTTGTGATCGAAGACTTCTGCTGGGTTTATATATATATATGTGGTATAATACGATCAGATATATAGTCAGTGAATATTCCATGAAGAGATTTGTAGATAATGCACAGTACTTTGAAGTCAATTCTGGATCTTAACGGTAACCAATGCAACAGCTTAAGAAGAACTGGAGTGATATGGCATTGTTTGGATGATCTACTAATAATTCTGGCGGCAATGTTCTGAATCTTTTCTAATCTGGTGCCCGTTGCACGACGCTCTTGTAGGCTACAACTATTGTAACGTCAACGCTTTCTATTGTGGTGGGGGCCCAGTTACAACTATTGTAGCACTACAAGAGCGTCGTGCAACGGGCACCTGTCCAGTAGGATTTGTGGGAGACCGATCAATGTACTGTTGCAGTAGTCCAACCTTGAGAGAATCAATGATCTTACCAATGTGTGTGCTGCATCTGTGGTTATAAGGGACCGAATGTTTCCAATGGCTCGAAGTTGGAAGTAGCATGTGCGGCAAAGTTTGCTGATGGATAGCTGGGAATCAAGATCTATACCCATGTCTTTCTCACTGTTAATGGTGTGTATTTCTAAGTCATATGCGTAGACTTGCAATTCCAGTTCCAATGCGGAATGTTCCCTTTATTCATATAAAATATTAATATTTTGATAATTAAGTAAATCAGTAAATAACAACTTTTGGGTGAATAAATCAAGCGTAATTAGTCTCAGATCGAAATTCGTTTGTCCATTATACAGGTCAATCAACTGTGATATTATGCCTTTAAGACTATTAAACCAAGCATCTATATTATTCCGAATTCACTCCTAATACTTTTGACTCAAAACGTTCATTTGAATACAAACTTCAAGTCGAAGCACTCTAGCAAATACAACACGTCTTTTAACAAATATTGACGGTTCCTTGTCCCCATTCTCTTAAGGTAAACGTATTTACCGCTTTACCGACACCTGTTTGAAGATCTCTATTTTTATTTACCTAATCTTTGTTTACATTCATTGCACTCCTATCCCTCCGGATAACATAATGTGTTACGACCGAAGCTATTACACTAATTATCCTTATTCTCGGCAGATCCACAGTAGTACACCAGTCTATCACAACAAGCACTGCTGTGCTATTTCAAGGTCCCCGTGTGGAATTTCGTTCGTATAACAGCAGCAAGATTATATTGATAATAACATTAACCTCATTTTGAGAACATTGACAGACAAACTCAATACCTTCAACACAACTAAACCGCAGACGAGCTAAGTTTAGTTAAATCTACTACTGTTGCGACACACAGAGCGTATTCATTTCTCTAATATTGAGACAAGGTAGCAACAGGGAGGGTATTAAATTCTCTTACTGAGATAAGGTAGCTAGTGTGAGTTTCATTTACGCCTAAAGTTGTTTTATTTCGTTTTAGCGTATTCGCACTATTTGCATGGCCACTTGTTACAAAAGAGAATATTATCGACGCGCTGGGCGGTGCGCCGTACCGTACGAATATCGGTGATAATGATGTGTTTGGGTTATGACGTAGTTTTCTGCAATTAGGTTAATTCCCGGCATGCATTGTGTTACATATATCCGAGACTGACAACGCGTACGGCATGATAATACAAATACTCAATACACCGTACGTAGGTTAATTAAACTGTACCGCACATAAAACATTTTAACGACCTACCGACTTTCATAATTCAATTAACCGACTCATTTATTATTAGTATTATTGTTATTGTTCTTCTCATTATTATTATTAGTAGTAGTATAGTAGTAGGCTATTAGTAGTTTAGTAGTAGTAGTATTTGTAGTAGTTATAATAGTAGTAGCCTGTATATATAGTAATAATCAATCGTAGTAGTAGTAGCAGTACTAGGAGTAGTAGTAGTAGTAGTAGTAGTAGTAGCATCCTCGAACCACATCCTCGAAAACACAGGCCATTATGACTACACTAACCTCCGTCAAATAGCCTACTATGTTTAGTAGTGATAATGATAGGGGTTTCGAAGATTATAGTAGTAGTCGTACTGTTGTTGTAGTAGTAGTAGTAGTAGTAGTAGTAATAGTAGTGGTGGTGGTGGTGGTGGTGGTAGTAGTAGTACCCCGGCAATTATGACTACTCAACATCCATCAAATAGCCTACTATGTTTAGTAGTGATAATGATAGGGGTTTCGAGGATTATAACAGTAGTAGTAGTGGTAGTGGTAGTAGTAGTAGTTATAGTAGTAGTAGTAGTAGTAGTAGTAGTAGTAGTAGTACTTAGTACTAGTAGTAAAATACAAGATAGTTATAGTAACATGTGACATTTATATTTTCACATTATCATAGGGATAGACCAAATTCGTATACATCTGAAGAACTAGGAACTAAGTTAATTGGAACAGTTTTAATACTTGAACGTACCACCAGTCAAAAGATAAGCTCAATTGCCATTTGTTTCGGTCTTGGGGTTCCCAGTAAAATCCACAGGTGTTTAGCACGTAACCTTGATATTGTAAGAGGAATACCAGAGCGGGCAAACAAGGCTGACAGAGTCGTTATTAGGCTATATTCGGTTGCTCAATTGAGATATTGAGACAGAACACATCCCAGACTTGGAAGACGGCCAGAATTCCGTGAAAGAAAATTCGTCTGGGATTATGTAAGCAAGTTAACGGGGTGGCCTTGGAATATATAGATGATAGATCAAAATAAGTATATTTTGGTATGCGTGCACTTTTGGGAACAAGAATGAAATTTGGAATATTAAAAAATTAGAAAATCATAAAATTAAAATAAATGGGAGGGCAACTTTGATCTAAGGAGGCTGCCGTTTCCCCCTCTCTCCAAGTGGTCGTAAGGCCTATTTTATTAAATAAAAATAGTATTTACTGATTACTGCAACGTTTTGCAAAGTGTATATTTAATTTGGTGAAGCAAATCTTTACTACAACCAATGGACGTATTTATAAACGTTGCAAATATGAATCGAGCAATTTCAATGTTCTGATGTGTGGCGGAAAGAAGATATGATGACCGGGCGATACTTGGCGCAAACTTGAGGCGATAAGTAACCTACTGCTAGTGACGGTGTGGACAAGTGACGGTAGAGACGTGAACGCGTGGCACTACAAATGAACGATTAGTAGGTGCTAATACACGGACGCGATGCTACGATGACCTTACGACGAGTGACAGTGCGTATGCATTAACACGTGTTGCAATTGGCGCCAAAATACGGAAGGCGACAACTACTAAACAGTTGCAAAATGACCTTTCCGGCGGGTGATAGTTGGAACTACCGGTGGCATGATGAAGAGTGACGGTATAATGAACGGCGTAAATATGGCTTACTATATTAGCCTATGATGAAAATATCTGAAATATCTGAAATATTTAGCTATTTTATGAGGATGGAATCATAATTTCAGTGATTATTTTATTTCGTTTTTATGATATAGAACTGTATAGTGAAAAATCCTTCTAGGATGCCTTTCAGAATACATGTCTAAGATTTTGTCAATAGCAAGTGTTATAACCAAACCACCATACAAAATTATATGTTTATTAAACACAATTCTCCAATTCTAGGGGGTGGGGGGCGCAAGCCGGGTAAAGCCCTGTGTACACTGGACACATTTTCCAACATTTTTCCAACATTTGTTGTTACAAGACCATGTTGGAAAAATGTTGGAAAAATGTTGCTAGTGTACACAGGGCAAATTAGTTTTACAACATGTTGGAGAAATGTCGGGAAAATGTCGTAAAAAGAATTGGCGAGTTATTTATGTTGGAAGAATGTTGGGAAAATGTTGGAGAAATGTCCGAAAAATGTTGGAAAAATGTTGCTGTAGTGTACACAGTGTCTAAAATCAGATGTTGGAAAAACGTTGGGAACATGTTGGAAAAATGTGGGGAAAATGTGTCCAGCGTACACAGACCTTTACAGTCTTCAAATGTCTTGTACTGTTCTAGACATAATCTATCAAATAGCTTTTCATACAATTGATTATCTTTGTTTAGCACATTTTAGAAGCTGCTGGAGCAGAACCTCGTTACATTCTTCATCACACATTAAACAGGTAACTGCAGGTATACCGCCCAATATAGGCGTACATGGGCCTATTATGCAGACCGAACATATCACCCACATTCTAGTCTGCAGTCGTTCTATTCGTGTATTGCTTGTAAACGATTCTACTTCAGAAATGGCATTAGACACAATTAGAACTGCAGGGAAATCTCCTTCTAGATACATGCATATCTGAATGAAGTTATAATAGTCCGTAGGCTACTTATTCGATATCTCCAAGAGGCCATGAACAATTGATGATTTCTTAAAATGTTTTAGGTACAGACCGAGTCTGATATAGTAAAGTTTTAATCATTATTACTGTATCTGTTTTGCTTCGGTACAGTCTGAATGTAGATGTGTGTTTGTAACTGAGCTTCTCACCCAGCCTGTAAGTCCGCAGGCTGTAATGACCCTCGGAAGTGGAAGGTCAGCACGTGCATGTCATGTTCATGCCGCCACTGTTGTCATGCACCTGACCACAACATGGTGAAACCCTTCTCGTGGTAACTCTCCCTGGAGTCGGACATACCAGGGAGGCCTATATAGGCCTACACAGTCGGTGGGTCTAGTGCACAGGGATTGTTATAGGCCGTATTTGATGAAAACCCGACTCTAGATTCGGGTCCAGGAAGTTCAAATCAAACATCCAAGAACTAGTGACTTCATCCCACGTGGTCCCAACACGCGAACATACTCCCCGATTTACCTCGGGTGGACGAGGGTTGTGACGTCAGACAAC
>JAUTBV010145044.1:0-11049 GCA_032361325.1 Lepetodrilus fucensis | reverse complement strand
CCGCCTATGACGTCAAGTCATGACGTTATTTCATTGTCTGGCGACGACGTCACAATCGTCGATTTATGCAAATTATGTATAATCAACACTGTTGATTATGCTATCGTTAATACACAGTAAAAATCCACCACGTATGTTGAATAATTGGCTTTAATTAAAATACTGTAGTCTTGCAACATTCTATATTACGATAAGTAGATATTTCAAACAAAATTATGTCTCTGAAGCACATCCATTGTATGTTATTTGTTTTTGTTTTTTACAGATCTGTGCATGTTGACTGCGGGTCAAGTGATTCCTTCATTCCTACCTACACCCACCAACATCACTGTCATGGTTGGTGAACTTGCTAAACTGCCCTGTCGAATTAGAAACCTTGGATCCAAAGATGTGAGTAAATAGAGATGTTATACATTAATGCTTCTATCTTTATGTTTATGCTCTTCAAATTTGATTGTACTCATATTTATGATTTCATATTGAGAAAAAAACTGGAGAAAAAAATTGTGATTCATTTAAGAAAGGAAATTATCATGGATTATTTGACTGCATTTCAGCTGATAACGAATTATCTTGTCTGCGAAATATTGCACTTAAAATGAAAGTGAAAGTGGCATCTGATGCTGTTTGGTTATAATAATTGCTTGTGAGTGACTCAGTTATTGTCATGCACAACATTGCAGTGTATTCTTTCCCTCTAGTGGTCAAGATGTTTGTGATGCAAACAGTCTGATTAACAGTTTACTCCACTGAATAATTAGTCTGTTAACTAAGAAATCTGATCCATCACCCTGCCCTATTTACTTTTAAAATCCCAGATGCATCTGGTTAGTCAATACATCCCCAAGAATCCAATACAAACACAATAGTTTAACTAAATACACCCGCCAGATCCAAACACCAACATGATACTTTAACTCGATACACCCTCTGGATCCTAAAACAAACACAATGGGTTCTCTTTCAACAATACTTGTCAGGTAGGCAGCTAATGTACCACTGGGCCCCCATATGGCTCATTACGGTGGCCATCCCTGGGGCCAGAACTCGGACCTACTGAACCATGTTAGTTAACACCTCTATCCACCTGCCTAAGGGAACTACCTCACTGTTTTTGTGAAGAGGTGATACCCTAATATTGATGCTAATGCCTCTCTAAGACCACAATAGTGCCTGGGTGTAAACTCCTCTGGTTGGGCAAGTATTAGTGGTAAGGGGATCTGGCCTTATGTCTTTGCCTACAGGGATTGCCTAAGGATCATGTCCACTGCCATTTGGACAGATGGTCTAAGGCTGTATTCTGTGTACAACACAGCATGTACTGATGCTGTTACGTAGATTGAATCTTCTCAAAACATGAGGACACCAATTTTTCAATGGCATACTAGTGCATAAGTTTCATTGAATTCAGATGACAATTTTCATGCTGTATACTACATGTATATAGAATTAATGTTTTCCAGAAATAAATAGATTTAATACAAATGTGTTTTTAAATATTATCAATTTTATTAATGTTTTATACTAATTGCTTTAATAAATTTATCAACTGATCAATAAGGATGGTATTAAGATATTTGAATAAGTGTCTTATTTAAAACAATGTAATCTATAGAATATTGTTTTTTAATTACTTGTCTTTTAAAGCACTGATAAATATTATAAGACCATTTTCTTTTATCTTTTTTTTTTATTATAAAGCATTGATATATATAATAAGAATATTTTCTGTTTTCCCTATATTATACATCCTTGTAACTGAATGAACTACATGTACTCTTGTGGAGATAATACTATTATAATTGGGTGTTCAGAAATATCTCAGGATTCAACAGAAGAGGTTCCTATGACATGCACAATGTACTCTG
Organism: Lepetodrilus fucensis; assembly: GCA_032361325.1. Taxonomy (NCBI): domain Eukaryota; kingdom Metazoa; phylum Mollusca; class Gastropoda; order Lepetellida; family Lepetodrilidae; genus Lepetodrilus; species Lepetodrilus fucensis. The sequence continues at coordinate 9,181 of JAUTBV010145044.1, read as the reverse complement.
TGCCACGACACAGCAAAGGAAAAGAGAATCCTTTAAGACTACAGTATTCTATGTAACGTTTGTTCCACCATTTTCAATTGAGGACATCAAAATGTCATCCGATACTCTCATCAACTATTGATCACTCAATTGGTCAACTGATTAATATTTCATTAAGTCTGGAATCCAACAGATGCCAAACTGGCGAGAGAAAAAAAGGGATAAAAGACGTGCGAACAACCATTTTGTTGGAACTCGAGAATCAACCATTAAAAATTGTGAAGAGCTATTTGATGATCAGTACACGAGATGTTACTCAACATTTTAAAAAATGAATCGTCTGACCTATATTTTTTCTCTCTTGGCATTCACGGTTCCATCCATTTCCCAGGGCCATGCCATGTTGGTCAAATCTGCCATTCACGTTCCAAATAGGTTCCGTGTCAGACCTGTTAACTCGGGGTCTGATGCTCAGGCTATGATTACAGGAATGAGGAAAGCTGTAAAGGAACTTCACAAAGGAAACAAGCTTCAAACTGAAAACAACTTTTTCACAAAATGCCGTGAATTATTCACAATCATGCACAGTGTTCCGTCCATCCCACTTAAATGGCATACTCTGCGGAGGGTTCTCATTCTCGGAACTGCTATTACATCTGGGCATTTGAAATAAGACACTTTGAAGTGAATTTTAAATTGAATTTACTTTATTGAATGACAGGTTGCTCAAACATTATGCTCACATTAATCTTTTAAAATATAAAATTGTGTTTCCTTCCTTCAAAAATCTGATGATAATTATCCTTCTGTTTGAAAACTCTAAGTCTGCAGAATGTTCTTGAATCTGGTTTGGAGATGTTAAATGGCATGTACGTAATTTGTCCTCCTTAAAGTTTGACTTATTTTAAATTTTTGTTATTTTCTGAAATGATGACTGAATGATTTCAAATTATTTGACAATTACAGTTGTGTGCATGATGAAATATAATGCATTCTTTCAAAAGTGTCTTTTTACTTATTAAAATAATAACCTGGCCTGCATTTCAAAAGAGGTGTAAATTTACGCTGGACATATATCAGGACGTAAAGCACGGGGTACATGCAAATGTGTGCATGCACTCTGTGCTTTATGTCCGGCATAAATGTACACCCCTTTCGTGAAGAAGAAGAAGAAGAAAATAATACAAAGTATCTGATCTTGAGAATATGAAAGATTTTTTAGTACAAACTCCTGCTTAACTCTAAGTTTTGTTTGCAAATCCCAGTACAGTGCACTCTGCCAATACCGGCATCTTTGTAATCCGGCAATCTGTGAATATTGGCATAATTTAAAAGTCCAGACCAGTACCAGTGCATTTATCATTGGTTAGCATTTGAATAAACCGGCATCTCTCCATTCCATATACCAGCATCAACAAGCGGACCGGCTGCGGTAATGTACTACTAATTTACCTTGACTAAAAATAAATTAATTAAATGACAGCCGTTTAGTTGGTGGTTGTACTATAGTCGCGGAACACAGTTATTCGATTACTATCTGTAAGCCCGTATATACTCACTGAATAGCCCACCTTTGAGTTAACCAGCTTAACATTCCGGTAATCATTGTGAAAACAATATTGGCAGCCATTTAATTGGCCGTCCCGGTCACATGTAATTTATTTGAAGATGACACACAGTTGATCAATGGCTATGCAAGAATACTGACAAAATTACGATGACTCTTTTTAGAGTTAGATATGCTATAGTAAATTTAAGTACATATTTGTATGCAATTTGTTCAACTAGAGCTACATTGCTAGTATCACATCATCATGGCAGAGCAATCAGCAAAACGTAAGCGTGTCTATATGTGTGAGATACATATATGTTAGCACAGATGATTCAACTTATAGTTGCATATGACGTTGACCATAGTGATAAACTGAGTAATCCGGCACTCTCTTAAAACCGGCATATTATCTTGGTCCCAATGAGTGCCGGTATTAGCAGAGTGCACTGTATTAAAATTTGAGTTTTAGCATAAAATCATACTCAAAAAGTTTCATAATCTCTGGGCCTAAATTATAATATCATCAGTTTCTTTCACTTGTTGAAACTCCTGAATTACTTTACCTAGACTAGAATGGTAACAAGTCCTAATGCCTCTGCAATCTCCACAGTTGTGAAACTATAACGATGTTAGCGTTCAATCTTCAATGATGTCCTCACAGACCAACCCTCTGTCCAAATTAATTGCAGTTCGGAGGTACGAGCAACTTTAGGCCCTGGTCATGTTTCTTCCCTAGTGTGTCTAGCCTCTCCAAACACACGCTCATGCAGCCATCAACTTTAAATTTGTCCAAAATCAAATTTGAGAGAGCTAACAAGACTCAGGAGAAAAGGAAATTATCCGGTGAATGTAAACATTTATTGTTGATATTCACTGATGGCAGATGGGAGGATGGGGACAAAGCATCTGTTCATCTGTCCAGCGCAATCTAGTTATTAGTCTGGCTTCAATCACAGCAGTTATGTCCCTTGTGGAATTCTCTAGAACATTTTGACTGTTCAGAATTTCTGCAGATAATGAAGAGACCAGATGTTGAAATTTTTAATTGGAAGAGCAACTTGCTTCAAGAATGTTGCATAATTACAATACTGTGTTACACTGCAATTGAGAAATATATGTACATACAATTTCAATTTACAAATCTGTGATGTAAATGTAGTGATATCTTTCTGGATAATGTACCAGTACTAGATGTCTCTCACCAAAACACAGTGATAAACCCTAAAGATATCTCATTTTGTAATGATCTTATCTGTATTCTTGTCTTACAACTACAAATCATGTAAGGAATTGATGAGGAATTTTAACTGCAAATTGATACCTGTAATCTACTGATAAGGGATCTAACTGACAATGGAATTATATGTGTACAGGTTCTAAATGAAGATTGATGCAAAACCATAATTGGCTCGGCACCACCAGTTGAAAATATAAGCCATCTTCTTGGAAGAATAGCAAGGTTTTCTTAATTTAAATTCTTTGTGTGCGTAAGTTACATTGATGGACTGGTCTACCAGTTCATTTTAAGAAAGCTGTTACATGAGTGATCTGGTATGCTACGAGTACGAAGTTGAACTTTTATGACAATGCTTGCAGGAATGGATACATTGGTTTTCATTTATGGCTGGTGATGCAGTCATAATGACACAAGACTTTTTACAAGTCAGAAATGTATTGCTACTTTTATTCCATATTTTAATACATCAAATGTACAGCAAATTCTCCTCAATGGAAATATAGCAATATTGTATTTAACCTCATTTTAAGGACATTGTGGCAAATCTGTCTGCTTCCACTGGATATGAACTAAATTAGGGTCACAGATATAGAATCATTATTAAAGACTGTAAAGCTATTATGGCACTAGTAGATAAATATTCAGGTATAAAAATGTATTTTCCCACTAAATTTCTCAGCAGAATAAAGGCATTGCATTGTCATTTATTTCATTTTTTTTCTGGACAAAAAGTGGTGAATGTCTATAAATATTATTTTAAATTCTTTTAATAATTTGTTTGTATGCAGTGGTCAAAGGTGAAGTTCACAATACAATATATAATACAGAAAGTTATTGATCAAAATAGCAAAGATTGAATCACTTCTCCTATCAAATTACCCAGAGAGAAATTCCTGAACCATATTTTCAAAGACAACATGTGTTAGCTTCCCATTCCCAAAGCCTCAAGATCATTTACAATCTAAGAGAAAGTAAAATATATGTTTTTCCCAACAGATCTAAAATATATTAAAACAAGCCAGTAGTTATCTGTTGTTAACACAGCTTCTTTCTAACCATGAAATGATAAAACTAAATCTATTACTTCTTATTATATACTAAAACAAGCTGGAGTTACAACTGGCTGATACAACCTCTTTCTAACCCTAAAAGGATAACTTTATCTATTACTTGTTATAATATACTATAGTTTGGCATGAAATGAATTGACACCCCTATTTCATAGAATATCTCAGTAAATACTTCACGGAATGAAAAACAAACAAAAAATCATTTTCTTATTCATTTGCCCTATTACCAAAATAAAAAAAATAAAAAAATATTGCACCAGTAATCAAAAATCTGTTTATATAATGATCACCAAATATTTTGTCTAAGTCTTATTATATTTCATGCCAAACTATAAAATAACTTGAAGGTACAACTGATCTAGCACAAACAACAGGACTTCATTCAAACCCTAAAAGGAACCAGCCATAGTAAGACGTACCATTGACCAAAATCGGACAGGATTGTCCTGATTCAATTTTGGTGAGTGACATTGGGGGTTTAGATCAAAATCATTAATTTCCTTAATTCAATTTTCTAATTAGCCGGGACAGTTCTAAGAGCCTCCCTTTGATATGCTCTGATTGCCTCTCCATATACTTGCCTCAACAGATTTAAGTCTTGCCAGTTTAAGTTGCCAAATGCGACGTTATGGGATGCGATTGGATGCTTTCAAAGGACGAGTCCTTTTGTTTGTTCTAGGAAGTTACCTCGTATTTTTAGGCTTAATTTAGTTACTAATTTGAAAGAGAAATGTGTTGCCTACGAGAAGATTAACCCAGTTCTCTCAACCCAGCGGAAGTATCTCAAAATGTTGACATGTTACTTTTTAACCAAGGATGCTGTTTATTAAAGTGTCACTCTCAATAATTTTTTTTTGTGTGTGTAAATATTAAAATGATATTTCTTTTTTTTTTAAATTGTAATATGTTGTATGGAAAGTAATCTTTTCTGAAAGTGTTCTTAATGCGTCTTCTTAAACAAGACATATAATATATTGGTTGACAGTCACTGAGAATTTTTTTCTTTTCGGAAAGATACTTTATGAACACAAATATGACAACCATCGACAAATATGACAATCATCGATATCCTCACAATTGTGTTTTCTCAGAGAATCGCACAAAGCACTAATAGATGAGCAGCCATTGTCCGAGAGAATAGCAATCATCCATGCCATGTCTTTTGAATTACGTGACTATTTTACAATTTGCAAGGCAGCATCTCGCAGACAAACATGACAGAGATTTAGCTGACATCGTTATAGAAGATCTTATATCCTAATAATTAATGTATCTTCGATCCATGTAAAGTCCTTTAATAGCTGCCTCGGGCCAAATGAATCCTTCTCCAGGGATTATATACTCTCATACTATCATAAGATGCAGCTGACAGTGCCTGCTGTTCAGATGCAATATGTAGCTTTCATACAGGAATATGATGGTCGATATACAGTCAGAGAATCAAGGCAGTTACAGATATCCCTAGCTCAGTAACAAAGCAAATATGGTTAGGTTTGGACAGATGGACTTCCATATGCTTGGTACTTATCTGTTCATGGACTTATTGTTTTATCACTATTATATAATATTCTGTTGGTTTTTATTGAAAACATGATTTGGTTTCATTCAGTAGATGCTGATAATTTGACCTAAGGATTTCTTATTTAGTACTGATCTGATTTGGATATTTGATTTTCCATGGGGTTTTTAACCTTGAAAACATGGTTGAACATCCGTCCAATGCTTCTGTTGTGAATAAAAACATGATAAAATAACAATTAAAATAACATACTATTGAAAATTAATTGACATTTTCAATGAGCCCTGAGAGGAAATATCCTGTTTTGTGTTTATTTTAAATAGAAAATGCAATGTATAAAACTCCAGCAATTTCAATGCCAGCTATGAGGACTGGTAAGTCTGAGAAGTTACCCGTCCTCATACATGTTGGCCAGTAACAATGGTATACATCTTGATAAACGAACAAAAAGTAACACGACATGCAGGCGTGCAAGGATAAAACAATTCCCATCCTCGCTGACAGGCGTGCAGACAGGCTCTATTTCGAACACTGGAAAATGCAATTTCGCTAATTGCAAGTAGCAACTCATACTTTTTATACAAGTAGAAACTTATGAAATAGAGTAGGCCTACTTCAAATGAACATTTTCTTGATTTTCATAGTTTTTCAAACAATTTGTCGCAATCCACATATTGTCAAGTAATAACAGCTGCATACATGCATCTAACAAACCCGTGTTGAATACACACATGGAGACAAATGTTAGGCTTTTCTGTTACATAATCCCCCACCCCATGAACCAGGATATTTCATTTGCTTCACAGTTTCTGTAGAACCACTTGCTATTGAAAATAGCTCAATAGTCCATAAATAAAGCTTGGGTGAGAATTGCCACGCTTACATTTGAGTGGTCCCCTAGGATCCAATGGTAGGTAATACGGAACACGGCCAACCTATAGCTGTGTGTCCAGGGGTATTTAACCTAGGCCTGTATCGCTGTGTAACCCCAAGAGTTAGCGAGAAAGCCATCTACCACTATCTTCCAATATCGGAGGGTCTTGTTAGGCCTCATTGTGTCTAATGTCGATGACAACAGTCGGCAGTAAAATAGGTTGAAATTAGGCTGGAATCCATCTGCAATTAAGTCTGGATCTGGACATTGAGCACCTACTAACACTTTAATATATCAAAGCCCTTGTTAATTTGAACCCAGCATGGGTCCACTTTATAGACCATGGCCAAGTACTAGGACATGCTTGTTAAAACCAATACCCAGTGTTCAGCATAAACCCTCTAGGGCAATTTCCATAACGCAGTTTTATACAAGGACTCATTTCCATAAAGAAATCTAATCATACATTCTTCAAAAGACCAAGCTGGGTTAAGCTTCAGTATGAAATCAAAGTTACAGCTGTACTGGCTGTGTGAAATAGTCCTGGATTAAATTCTGCTGAAATTAAATTGTAGCCATTTTGAACATTTAATCAGCCTTAATGTTAAGATTGCTTCGCGGAAGTGGTTCTCAACTATCTCCAGTGGCCACTGGTGAGCCCACAGAGACTGCTACACGATGTGACCAGACTGACCGATGTCCAGTAATTAGCCACCCAGTGTGTGACTGCCCTGCAGCCCGCGCTGCTTTGTTGTGTGGGGAAACTTGGTATCATTGAAGCACAATTGAGCATAATTCCGAGTGGAAAATTAATATCTTAAAGGCATGGGGATTATATATGGCTTGAGAGTGTCCCTCAGCTGTTTGAACTTTGACCTTCCTCCAGATTTGACCTGTTCCTGATGAAGAAACATATGCAAATACACATGCGCATACACACACACACACACACATGTGCATTCACACTGCACACACACATACAAATGTGCATACACGCAACACACATACACATGGTAGACATACACAGACAGGAACACACATATATGCACAGCACACACACACACACAGAATAGACACACATACATATGTAACACAGCACAGACACAGACACAATCAGTGTAACAATTGTGTGCCTTATACTTATACACGCGATCAAGAAACATTGAATCAGCCAACATGATTATCAATATGTTCACTACAACCATTAATCTATAGGTTCAGTACAGCTGTTACTATCAAGAAGTGTTTCCAGCCTACTGCTCAGATCATGAATTATGATAAGAGGTATTTTCAATATACAATTGCCATAAACATAGTCTGTTATACATGAATTATGACATACAATAATACAACCGATATCAACCAGGACAATTATTGTCCAACGTCGGTCTACCGATCTACAAGGTTCTTGTCGGTCATGGAAGGCTCCCTTTTGTTTGATGGTCCGAGATGTCTGAGCTTGTTGCAGTCATCAGCTGTCATCTCCTGGGTATAGACATATTGGCCCCGGTCATGTTTAATTATTGACAAGGCCGGTTAGGGATATTGACGTCAACCCGTGATCATGTCGAATACAAACCCGCCTATGTTCATTTCCTGGGCAGTCATACTGCAATGAGATTGTATGGTTAGTTCCGGCGACCAACAAGGTGATAAAGCTGGTGTGTGTGTGGTCGAATGCACTTGTCTGTATTATGTCCACTCCCTCTCATGTCAGCACTGTCAATGTCAGCTGCTGTCACTAGGTTATATTCAATGTTATAGAAATACACTCCATTGTGAGGAATTCAGCATGTTCTTGAAGGACACCTAAGCAAATACATGTGATAATGGATTTTATGATTCCAGCCAGCTATAGTATGTAGGGCGCCTTTCAACGTAATTACAATTACGTGATGATAGGTACGTCTTGAGAACTAGGTATGGTTCAGATGCAAATGTCATGATGGCATTATCTCTACATTACATGATAAGCAAGCCATGCTATGATTTATTTCCAATTTGAGATCTATTTCTTCTTTAATAATCTCATTGTAAGATCTCATTCCAAAGGAACTACTTGGGTTCCCTGCTCCAACTTTTGGTATTAGATTCAATTAACCTTCTTTGTGCTAGGAGCCCCTTGGAATGCCCTACAGACCAGAAATTCTGATTGACGCAGCAGAAAGAAGGTTTTATGTATGTAATTCCTAGACCCAGGAACATAGGAACTTCATCATGACGCTTTCTGTAGAAGAAGGAAGAAGTGACAGCTCTTGACAGTGTTAAAGTACTAGTTGGATTAAAAATGCAAAATTGGTACCAGTTGGTTGGAATATTAGCTCAGCAGTCTGATAAACCAATTATTTTCCAATATTTGTTTGGGTTTTTTAATCCACGACATGATCTGCAATACTAGTACCCAAATTAAATCTTCTTCATGCATACTCTAAAAGGTCACCCTCATAGTGTCATTCTGACATGGGATTGGTGTTTTTGCTGTTGTATTCTTATGGAAATATTTCTGGTTAAATCAATATGTGCCATTACATGTGTTATTGATATATATTGTATTTCTTATTTGTCTCCCTCATATTTTGGAACATCATATTTATAAAAGTTTGATCTCCCTATGCAGCTATTGTGACTTTGCTGTCTATTGTTTTCTGTCTACACTGCCTCCTCCTCCATTCTGTCTGTCTGGCTCTGCTGTCTAGTATGTTCTTCTGTCCATTCTCTTCTGTCTGCTGTCTAGTATGTTCTTCTGTCCATTCTCTTCTGTCTGCTGTCTACTGCATGAGCATGCATGTTTCCTATGTCTTTTCAGAATGTTCTGTCCTTTCAGTCTGTTCTGCCTACAATGTCTCATCTGTAAATTTTGTCTGTGAACTGATTCCTCTCTCTCTCTCTCTCTCTCTCTCTCTCTCTCTCTCTCTCTCTCTCTCTCTCTCTCTCTCTCTCTCTCTCTCTC
>JAUTBV010145033.1:0-11050 GCA_032361325.1 Lepetodrilus fucensis | reverse complement strand
ATAACCAAAAATAACACCTATTAGATAACCTTCAAAGCGATTTTCAGATAATATTCATAAAAAAGTTCCAGATAATAAGGGAGGGTCATAATGTCATTTGAGTTTAGACTGGCAACCAATGCAGATGACCAAGAGCTAAGAGAGCTACTCAAAGAGGTAGAGATGTCGGGGCATATCGCCCTCTCTTTTGAGCGAGAACCCAACTACTTTATGGCGAGTGATTGTGCCAATTTAAAGAGTGAAACGATGCTGGTGGTAGAGAAAGAGAGCAATGAAATTGTGGGTGTAGGCTCTCGTGCTACACGATACTGTTACCTAGATGGTCACAAAAACAAGATAGGCTACCTAAGTAATCTACGAGGTAAAAAAGAGGTACGAAACGCTCTTTTGTTGGCAAGGGGTTACAGGTTTCTTAAAAAGCTACACCAAAAAGATAAGGTGCCATTTTATATTTCTACCATCTTTAGTGACAACACCATCGCCCAAAATATCTTGACAAGCCAAAGAGCAGGGCTACCGATATACCAAGAGATAGGGAAGATTACTACAGGGTTTATCTCTCTGCTTGGTCGCTCCAAAACTCTCTCGGTTCAGGTGGTACGGTTAACTGAATCGACCCACACCATAGAAGAGATGGTCGATTTTTTAAATGGCTATAATGCAAAACTTCAATATGCTCCATACTATAGGGTAGAAGATTTTGTAGGAAAAGAGAAGCTCTTGGGCGTTAGCATCGATGAACTCTACCTCTATCTTAAAGAGGGGAAAATAGTCGGTCTCATGGGGGCATGGAATCAGACTTCATTTAAGCAGGTAAAAGTAAATAGCTACAGTAGAAGCTACCAACTGATGAGACCCTTTTATAACCTCTTTGCCAAATTAAAAGGTGTTCCACCTCTGCCACCTGTTGGCTCGTACATTCAAAATATCTACGGCTCTTTTGTTGCCATAACTGATGATGATGCCACTGCTTTTCATGCCCTTGTCGATGCCATCATAGAGCATTGGGCAGAGAGAGGCTACAGCTATATGGCTATTGGTTTTCATGAGAAACACCCTTTGCATAAAGAGCTTTTGAGACGCTCATCACAGAGGTTAGAGAGTCTGCTTTATGAAGTATTTTGGGATGAAAAGAGTAGCTCTTTTGATAATGCGTTTAGGGTTCCTCATGTAGATATTGCAACACTGTAAAATAGGAGAAAAATGGAAAATTATAGTAAAGAAGTAGCCAAGATAGGCTTGGAGGAGAAGCAACAGATGTATACCATCCTCTCTAAATATTTTTTAGGAACATCTTTTGATGAGTTTCTTCATGACCTATCTCAAAAAGAGGTGGCTATTTTTATTGCCAAAGAGGGGGAGATTATGGGGTTTTCTACCTTGGTCTGTAGTCTTGTTACAGTAGATAGGGCTGATGTTCCTGTGATATTTTCAGGTGATACCATCGTCGAGAAAGAGCATCGAAACAGTTCAGGACTGGGTATTGAAATGGCGAACTATTTTAATAGGATGAGAGAGAGGTTTGCAGACAGAACGGTCTACTATCTGTTATGTACCAAGGGGTGGCGAACCTATAAAGTATTACCATTTTTTTTCAATACATTCTATCCACGCGTCGATAGAGAGATGCCACTTCATCTGAAAAAGGTGAGAGATAGTTTCTGTCAGCAGAAGTACAAGAATCAATATGATGCCAAAAGAGGGTTAATCATCGCCGAAGGAAACCCACAACGGATACGCTCTGAGAACTTTTATGACTCTGCCCATCCTGCTAGAGAGAGTGGAGATATTGACTTCTTTTTTGAGCAGAACCCCAACTACCTTAACGGTACAGAGTTGGTCTGTATAGCTTCGATAGATGAGGAGAATATTACCAAACGCTTCAAGAGGCTGAGTCGATGAGGTCTGTGGCATTGGTTGTTGCCAATTTTGTTTGGTTTATGAGTACCATCCGAGATAGAGTGCGATGGCATAGCTCAAAAAAAGAGGTCAAAAAAGTACAAAAACAGAAGCTCCAAAGCATCATAGAAGAGAACCAAAATACACTGTTTGGTAAAGAGCATAACTTCGCTAATATCGACTCAATTGAGGCATATCAACAGTCTGTACCTGTAAAGCGTTATCAAGATTTTGAGGGGTATATAGAGCAGATTGCTAAGGGTAAAGATGCTGTTTTGACCTCTGAGAAGGTAAAGCTTTTTGAACCATCTAGTGGCACAACCAGTGGAAAAAAACTGATTCCTTATACCGACAAGCTCCAAGTGGAGTTTCAAAATGGTATTAATATCTGGCTCAATCAGCTCTACCTCAAACACCCTAAACTATTTAGAGGCAAGATGTACTGGTCTATCTCACCTGTAGCTGAGCAGAAGCGAACGGTTGGAGGTATTCCCATTGGGTTTATGGATGATGCTGAGTATTTAGGAAGCGTACAGAAGCTACTCAAAAAAACACTCATGGTAATGCCTGAAGAGATAGGGAAAATAGAAGAGGTCAAAAAGTTTCAATACCAAACGGCACTTCATCTTCTAGCAGAGGAAAATCTAACCCTCATTTCGGTTTGGCATCCCTCATTTTTTATACTGATACTTGATGTGATAGAGGAGCATTGGGAGCGACTGATTATGGAGATTGGATGCTTTAATCCCAAAAGAGCTAAGGTATTGGAGAGGCTATTTGATAAAGGTATAGAGTATGAGAAAATATGGGAAAACCTAGCCCTTATCAGCTGTTGGGGAGATGCTCAGGCAGAGTCATCTTTTGAGCAGTTTAAAGAGCTTTTTCCCCATACACCTTTTGAGTCCAAAGGGTTAATCGCCACCGAGGGGTTTATCTCTTTTCCTCACCATACTAAAGAGGGTGCAAACCTTTCGGTTCTCTCACATTTTTTTGAGTTTAGAGAGCCAAAGAGTGATGAGATTTTTTTGGCTCACGAGTTAGAAAAAGCCAAAGAGTACTCTGTTATCATGACCACTTCTGGTGGGTTATACCGTTATGAGATAGGTGATATGGTCGAGGTAGTGGGATTTGATGAGACTGTTCCTCTAATTAAATTTATAGGTAAAAAAGATTATTTTGTCGATATGTGTGGAGAGAAACTCTCCGAAATAGAGGTAGAGAGAGCTGTTAAAAAAGTTATTCAGTCGTTCAACCTTTCGCCTAACTTTTGGATGCTTGCACCTAAAAGAGAAGAGGTTGCATCAAGCTATGTCTTCTTTATTCAACTGCAAGAGAGAACTCAAATTATCGAAAAGAAAGAGCAGATACTCACCGAGATAGAGAAGCTACTTAGAGCCAACTTTCACTACAACTACTGCCGTGAGTTGGGACAGCTAGGAGAGTTAAAGATGTTTGTTATAGATAGCTCGGAAAATCCTGTTCAGCGATATTTTGAACTATCTCAGGCAGAGGGGAAACAGCTTGGAGATATAAAACCCAAGGTGCTTCATGCCAGAGAGGATTGGGATGAGGTTTTTTTGGGTGGGTATGTGTAATTCCTGTGGTACTTCATCTAATTTTTAAATTACAGGTCGTTCATCGATATATCCATTTGGAAATTCAAACCTAGGGTCATTATAGAGTCGATGGATAAAGAGTTTATAGGTCATGTTTCCAACTAAGTTTATGACTGTGTTGAAGTTTGGTTTCAGCTCTAACCGTCTGATAATATTTCTTACTTGGAAGCTCTCTTTGTATGCACACTTGAAGCCACTGTATAGCTCATCTACACTCATGCCTAGGGGTTGGTGAACTACATGCATGGTGTCGTAGTCTTCCCAATTTTTACTGATAATACGGTTCTCTTTTTCCAGTCGTTTATAGAGAGCTGTACCTGGGTATGGGGTATATATGGAGTATCTTGGGATGTCTATTTTAATCTCTTCTGCTCTCTCTACAGTCTCTTTAAACACATCGGTGTCGTCATCATCAAAACCAAATACCATTGTCCCCTGAATCGAGATATCTCTTGCGTGTAGGTTCTCCATCGCCTCTTTGTAAAACTTGATTTTGTTGAACCCTTTTCCTATTTTTTTTAGGGACTTTTGGTTAAATGACTCAAAGCCTATGAGGAGGTATTGACAGCCACTGTCACGCATGATATCGAGCAGTTCATCGTTTTGTGCTACCTCTATTGTTGCCAAGCCTCCCCATGTTTTTTTGAGGGGTTTTAGGGCTGTAAAAAGCTCTTTGGCATACTCAATATCATCAACCAAACTCACATCGTTGAAGACAAGTCGTGAGCCTTTTTGGGCTTTGATATCTCTAATTATGTCACCAATTGGTCGCTGGTAGACCTTGGAGTATAGTGCTGTAACTGAACAGAAGTCGCAACGGTGTTTGCACCCACGTGTGGCTTGTACTGTATTGGGTATGGTGTAGCCACTTCTTCGCTGTAAATCAACACGGGGTTGAGGGACACGTAAGATGGTTGATTTACTTTTGTCGTTATCGTCGTAACGCTCTTTTAGATTACCTGCTAAAAAATCATCTAGTAGTATGCCCCAAGAGCTTTCTGCCATACCTATGACAATGGTATCTGCGTGTTCTTTTACCTCTTCTGGTAAAACGGTTACATGAGGACCACCAAGAATAACAGGAATACCTTTTTCACGATAGTGTTTGGCTATCTTATAGCCTCGACAAGCTGTACCTGTTAAGATACTAATACCAACAATATCAGGCTCATAGTCTGCTGGAATATTATCAATACTCTCATCTACAAGGCGTATATCGAACTTCGAGTAGTCTACCATCGCAGCCAAAGTGGTAAGGGTAAGGGGTGCTTCTCTGAGTGATTTGGATATGGGACCAAATTTTATGGTGTGCATATGGGCATCTGCCATGATGAGGAGGATTTTTTTCTTATTCATTATTGATTCTTTTTTAATATTAGACTTCTTGTATAACCCTATTATATCATCTTCAAGCTAGAAAAAATAGAATGGTTACGATATAATTCAACCATGAAAAATAGAACTAACCTAGACCCCTCATGGTCACTTCATCTTGATGATGAGTTTAGAAAACCATATATGCAAGAGTTACTACAGTTTCTTACCGATGAAAAAGCGTTGGGGAAAACGATTTTACCTAAAGAGTCGCTATGGTTTCATGCCTTAAAGTCTACACCTTTAGAGAGAGTAAAAGTTGTTATACTAGGGCAAGACCCTTACCCTACAGAGGGTCATGCTCATGGGCTTTGTTTCTCTGCGTTGCCAGAGGTTACTTCTTTGCCAAAGTCGCTGTTTAATATCTACAAAGAGCTAAAGGAAGATTTAAATATAGATAACACCCATACACCATACTTACAACCTTGGGCAGAGCAGGGGGTTCTGTTGCTCAATGCTGTGTTAACCGTAGAAGCAGGAGAAGCAAATGCTCATCAGGGGAGAGGTTGGGAGCAGTTTACTGACAGAATCATAGAGATAATTAATGATGAGTCTCAAAATGTGGTCTTTATTTTATGGGGTGCTTATGCTCAGAAAAAAGGGAAAAAAATAGACAGCTCTAAACATTTGGTTCTTAACGCTCCTCACCCTTCACCTCTCTCTGCATATCGTGGTTTTTTTGGTTCTAAACCTTTCTCAAAGGTTAATGAGTATTTAATTAGCCATGGAAAAGATAAAATAGATTGGAAACTTTAAATGAAAAAACTACTCACTTTAACCGTAGCGATGCTACTTTTAACCTCTTGTGGCTATAAACCATCATCACACTATACCAAAAAGATAGTAGGTGAAAATGTATATACCGAGGTTGAAGTTTCGCTCTCTGACCCAGAGAATGCAGTGCTAATAAAAGATGCACTTAACAGAGCACTCTACAGACGATTGAAGAGTAAAGCGACACGTAAAAGAGATGCTGACAGTAGTATCTATGTGGCGTATGACAACATTCGTTTTGTGCCACTTCAGTACAACAAAAATGGTTATGTGGTTCACTACCAAGCATACATAACTCTTGGTTTTACTTTTATAAAGGGTGAGGTTACAGAGAAGCGACAGATAGTTGGACGTTATGAGTTTCCTATTCGCCCTTCGGCTATTATCTCTAATGATTTACGATTTAAAGCGATAGAGCAGGGGTCCATAAAGGCACTTGACCAATTTATAGCGTACATTTCAGCCAAGGGGCTTTTGACCCATGAGAAGTAGTCCAACCTTTGAAGAGTTTATAACAGATAAACCTCTCTACTACAGAGAGATAGACCATGAACGTGTGCATAAAGCATACCGAACACTTAAATCTCATATACGACAACCTTTGACCATTCATATAGTGGGAACCAATGGAAAAGGAAGTACAGGGCGAATCATGGCGACACTTCTTCATGAAGCAGGTAAAAGTGTTGGGCATTTTTCATCACCACATATTTTGAAGTTTAACGAGCGTATTTGGTTAGAGGGAGCTGATAGTTCAGATGAAGAGTTAGAAGAGGCTCATGGTAAGCTCTATGGTATTTTAGGTCAAGAGATGAGTGATGCGTTAAGTTACTTTGAGTACACCACACTTTTGGCATTTGTAGCCATGGAGAAGTTAGATGTTATGGTACTTGAAGCTGGTTTGGGTGGTGAGTTTGACGCGACGAATGTCTGCTCTAAAGCACTCTCTGTTATTACCCCCATAGGGCTTGACCATCAGGAGTTTTTGGGCGATACTATAGAGAGTATTGCTCGAACGAAGCTTAACTCCATAGATAAAAAAGCTCTTTTAGGGTTACAAGTTTATGATGAGGTTTATGCAGTTGCAGATGAAGTAGCAAAAAAGAGAGCTACAACGGTTTACAAAGTAGAGCGTGAAGCTCATGAACAGCTACTTGAAATTACCGAAACATTGGGTTGGGCTGACTATTTACATGAAAACGCAAAGTTGGCACTTAAAGCTTTAGATATTTTGGATTTACCTTATAAACTAGAGTCGTTAAAAGAGGTTAAAATATTTGGAAGGTTCTACCCTTTACTTCCCAATGTAACCATAGATGTAGGGCATAATCTACTAGGGGCTAAAGCTTTAAGCAGAGCATTAAAGAAGAAGTACAATGGTGAGAAAGTTATTTTAGTTTATAATACTTTAGATGATAAAGATTATAAGTCAATATTATTAGAGTTTAAAGATAGAATAAAGTGTGTTGAATTAATACACATTTCTACAGCAAGAGCTGTAAAAATAGAGGATTTAAAAGAGGTTTTAGATAAACTAGATATAACTTATAGAAGTTTTGATGGTATAGTCAATGACGAAAACTATTTTGTTTTTGGTTCTTTTTATGTGGTAGAAGCATTTTTAAAGAAGATTGAATTTAACTTTAAAAATAAATAATTATTAGATATAATACTTATATACTAAGTATTTCAAAGGAATAGAGATGGCATTTTTTGGTAGAAAGAAAAAGAGAAAAGTAGCACCAGTTAGCTCAGCGAGTATTATTACTCCAGGTACCTCTATTAAGGGCGAAATCCGTTGTGAAGGAAACATCCTTTTAAATGGAGACTTTGAAGGAAGTATTGTTTCTCAAAGTGAAGTAGTAGTAGGTAAGAGTGGGCGTGTAACAGGTGAAATTCAAGCTCAAAAACTACTTGTTTCTGGGGAGTTCCGTGGAAACTATACGGGTGAAGTTATAGACATTATGCCATATGGTAAAGTCTATGGTGATGTTAGAGTAAACAACATTATCATCGAGCCAAATGCTGTGTTTGAGGGTGAGACAAAAATCGTTTCTGGTCGTATTGAACGTGATGATATTTCTGATGTTCATATTGTTCAGCCTAAAAAAATAGGCTATTAGAACTCGGTCATTAAAAAATAAAATAATAAAAATATAAAAAGAATTAAATGAGACAATCAGATATTTATGAGTATCTTCACTCTGGAGATATTCAGCTTAAAAATAAGATGCTTCTTGTCTGTAAAAATGACAAAGATGCTCAACAAATCGACGATACTGCTACCCTTTTAAACTATAAAACATTTACCCTTCCTGACTTACGCTTGAGTACTGGTGATGATTTACGTTCATTTCAAGTTGAGCTTTATGAGCTTTTAGAGGTACTTCATGCCTACTATGGAGAAGAGGGTAAAAAAGTTCTAATTTCCCCTCTGCGTACACTGCTTTTGCCTCTACCAAAAGAGGAGTTTTTCCCTACTTTGACCATAGAGTTTGCTTCTACTTTAAAGCTACAAGAGTTGAAAGATAAGCTCTACTATTGGGGTTACCATTTTGTAGATATAGTCACCCAAAAAGGAGAGGTCTCTTTTCGTGGTGATATTGTTGATATCTCTCCTCTGGGGGTTGATGATGCCTATCGAATTTCACTTTTTGATGAAGATGTAGAGAGCATAAGAGTTTTTTCTGTCGATACTCAAAAGAGTGATAAAGAGGAGATAGAATCTATAGAGGTTATTCCAGCTGGATTGGGTCTTGACCAAGAGCAGTATGAAGCGTGGGACAAGCGTGTTAAAGTGAGTTCACTTGACAGCTTTGTAAAAGATATAGACTCTTTAGGTTTTTGGTATCTGAATGATTTAGGTGAGAACTACCTTCAAACTTTTGAAGCAATATTAGTAGAAAATATAACAGAAGAGTTAGAGGAGATTTACTCTTTAGATGACCCTTTGGTCGATAGAGCAGACTTTAAAAAGCCCATACTTCCAAAAGCAACTAACTATAGAGAATTAGAGGTCATCAACCCAAATGCCATCATAAAGTCTAATGCTCACAAGAAGATAACCCTCGTCGCCAAAAATGAGTCGATTATTCGTGGAAGTGAGCTTCATTCGTTTGAGAATATGGAGTTTGTTTACAAAGATGTTATCGTTAACCTTATCTCTGATGAAGAGGTGATTATATCTCTCAATAAACCTATAAAACGTAAAAAAGTTAAAAAGGCTTCGATTATACTCGATGAGCTAAAACTTGGTGACTATGTGGTACATGAAAACCACGGTGTAGGTCTGTTTAAAGGGGTAGAGAAGCGTGTGGTTTTAGGTTCAACACGTGAGTTTGTTCTTATTCAGTATCAGAGTGAAGATTTACTCTTAATACCTGTAGAAAACCTCAATGTAGTTGACCGTTTTGTAGCTGACTCTGGTGGTACACCAGTACTAGACAAAATGGGAAAAGCAAGTTTTAGAAAGCTCAAAGGAAAAGTAAAAGAGAAACTCTTTGCCATAGCCTCTGAAATCATCAACCTCTCTGCACAGCGTCACTTGAAAAAAGGAATTGTCCTAAAAAGAGGTTTGGTAGAGCATCAAATTTTTATGAGTGAAGCAGGTTTTTTACATACAGAAGACCAAGAAGAGTCCATTAACTCCATGTTAGAAGAGATGGCAAGTGGTAGAATGATGGACAGACTTCTAAGTGCCGATGTAGGTTTTGGTAAAACAGAAGTAGCGATGAATGGTATGTTTATAGCATGGAAAAACGGCTATCAGTCGATGATGGTAGCACCCACCACACTTCTAAGCTCTCAACACTTTAAGAGCATGAAAGAGCGTTTTGAGAAGTATGATATTAAGATAGGAAAACTAGATAGGTTTACCACAGGAAAAGAGAAAAAAGCACTACTTGAAGCCCTAGAAGATGGACGAGTTGACATGGTTGTAGGAACTCACGCTCTGCTTAAAGCGAAGTTTAAAAACCTAGCTTTTATCATCATAGATGAAGAGCATAAGTTTGGGGTCAAACAGAAAGAGGCACTTAAAGAGATAGCCATAAACGTTCACCTGCTATCTATGTCTGCCACACCGATTCCACGCTCACTAAATATGGCACTCTCATCGGTTAAAACATTCTCAGAAATCTTAACCCCACCAGTGGAGCGTCAAGGTGTAAGAACTTTTGTAAAGTCTTACGATGAGAAAATCATAAAAGAAGCCATAACCAGAGAGATGAGAAGAGGAGGGCAGATATTTTATGTCTTTAACTCAATCGCTCAGATAGAAGAGAAGCGAAAAGTATTACATGAACTCATGCCAAAGCTACGCATAGCCGTACTGCACTCTAAAATATCTGCCAAGCAGACAGAAGAAGACATGGAGCTGTTTGAGGCTGGTGAGTATGATGTGATGCTCTCTACCTCCATAGTGGAGTCTGGTATCCACATGCCGATGGCAAACACCATGATAGTAGATGGAGCAGACCGATTTGGAATTGCCGACCTACACCAACTACGTGGACGTGTGGGGCGTGGTGGAAAAGAGGGTTACTGTTACTTCATGGTCGAAGACAAAGAGCGACTAACCGAAAATGCCAAACGAAGACTCTTAGCCCTAGAGTCTCACTCAGACTTAGGAAGTGGAGCTGTTCTAGCCTTTCATGACTTAGAGATAAGAGGTGGTGGTAACATCATTGGTGAAGCACAAAGTGGACACATTAAACAGATAGGGTATTCCCTCTATCTTAGAATGTTAGAAGATGCCATAAAAGAGCTAAGTGGAACAGCCCAAGATGAAGAGGAGCAGTTGCAAGTAGATATAAAACTGACCATTGATGCTTACTTAAACGAAGAACTCATAGAAGAAGATAGACTAAGACTAGAGCTATATCGTCGTCTATCACAATGTGAAACCACAGGCGAAGTCTACGAGATAGAGACCGAAATAGCCGACCGATTTGGAAAGCTAGATACTATTTCAAGACAGTTTATAGATGTTATGGTGATGAAAGTCTTAGCACGAGAGCAGAAGATTACAAAGATAGCCAATGCTGGTGAAAAGGTATTTATAGAGTTCGCCGACGAAGCCAAAGAGCGACTCTTCTTAAAGGCTTACACACAAGACGATGACGATTTGATAGCTTGTGCTATGGGGTATTTGAAGGGGAAGTAGGGAGGTCTGTTTTTAATAGTTCAAAATTAGATGCTCTTTGGTTGTTTGGTCTTTTGTATTGACCGTAGGCGTAACCATGTCACGCGTCAAATCTTGGTTCATGAGAAATGGTTATTTGAAATATGAAAACTAATTTGGTGTTGTTTAGCTTTTAATTTTTTTTAAAATATCAGTTCATCTTTTTCAACCCCTAAACCAATAGGGTTTTCCCTCCTATTCGGAG
>JAUTBV010145032.1:0-25969 GCA_032361325.1 Lepetodrilus fucensis | reverse complement strand
ATGATATTGCACTAGTGCAATATTTATTATTTATTGCATGGGTGTTATTGCACTCAAACATGCTATGTTATGTGATACAATGGATTATTTACAATGGATTACAATGAATGTAAATTGACTACAGACACTTCCGTTCCAAGGAAATTAGATCATATGCTGCACATGCACTACACCTAGGTAAAAAGACAAACACAAAGCCGCTTCAGAACATTTTCAACTAGATATTAGCTTCAATTCACGTTCATATTATCGAGCAAAATGCTTTATACAGTCATTACAGGCCTAAGGTCCTTGGAACACGACATGTCAACGACATTAATGACAAATGAAAAAAGTACATGTGCATAACGTCGAGATTTTAATGGTAGATGAAAGGGGTAACTTCACGGTTATCATCAAGGCTATCATTTCGTTGTTGTCTTTGTGTAGGTAACCATAAACTTGACACTTCAATATACGTTACGTCACAATGTGAACGGTGTATGTTCTGATTATGTGTATACGGTGCGTTACTGTAAGCTAGTGTTTGTGTCCATGGCACTTCAATGTATGTATATGTATGTATACAACCAGCCCGGCTATGACCTTGTATTGCCATTCATAAGATGCCTATATCATCAGTGAAATATATGTTATTCTTGTCACGAGTACTATTACAAGCTATAGTCACATACAAAAGAAAATTCGAAAGGAAAATATCATTCATGAACCTTCGTGGGAGCTGTATGCTTAATAAAGGTTACGTCTTTGTGCAAATTAAAACAAATACGCTAGAAATGAACCCTTGCGTGAAAATATACCAGCTGGTACAAGTTGCCTGATATATTATTTAAAACTAGGGATGTAAAACATACAAATATAACGGTGTATAATTAAATAATTTGCATATTGATTTGAATAGTGAGTCATGGAACCGTCACTGCGAACTTCTGTTCCACATCTCCATGTCCCTATCCCTTACCCCCCTCCCCTTCCTCCCATCCCTACCACCCCTAGGGCACCTCAAATCTCAAATCATCTCAACGGTATACCATACCACATGCGTTAAAATGGTCTTTGTTCCTGATGCTCTATGATGCCTATAACACTTTCAATGCATTAAAATCACAGCACTTTGGATTTCAACTACGCGTGTCTGCCATTTATAGGTGATTCGGGGTATTGATTATATGTTATGGAACCACGCGTTTCAAATTGGTCTTTGTTCTTGAACGTCTAGACTAGTGTCTGGCGTGAAGTGATACGGGGGTCCCTTGGCTATGAGTGAATCAGTCTAGCAGTACAGAATGCCCAGAACACATTTTTTTAATCTAAATATCATTCAGCTCGAAACTAGGAAATTATAAAAACAAATCTGGAAGCATTTCTTTTAACAGGTCTCGCTCCGATTAAGCGAATTATTACATTTTTTTTTTTATATATATTTCCATCAGCGTATGCTAAATTTTATTGTTCAATGTAATACTTATTGATTCAAGGTAATTAAAGTTCCATTCTATTCGACATATATGAAATCAGTTTATGTACGAGGCGAACAATTAATCTTGCTGCAGAGTGTGAATATACGATACACGTATAACAGGGATCGTACTATGTTACGTCGGAGAGTAGACATAAAACCAACATTAATTTCTCCTGTGTTTATTTAGGATCAGTAAGTAAGGTCGCCCCGACCTTTTGCAGACACTACGACGTCGCAAGTTGATGAATTTCGCACGTTCCTTGTGTCGTTGAATAATGAAGGACTAGTCTGCCCTGGGCAATATGACCCGAATTAACCCCCAAATTTGACATACTGAGATGTATTCGGGGTAACATGAGCATCTCTTGTCCCTGCCTAGGATCGATAACCACGTCTGGGAGACGTGTAATGTTGTCAATTAATGGGACCAGTTCAATATCAGACTGGTTTCTGTTTGCCATGGCCAGCTACTTCGGACTGATACATGTTTTCACGCTCAAAGCAGACGATAAAACGTCTTTCAGACATGTGTGTTTATTAATGGTAGTGTTTGAATAAAGAACATATCTACATACAAGAATAACATGCTGTGCACGACGACCAAAAGTACAGCTTACTTTGTAGATAGGTCAATGGGGATTATGACTGTGTGTGATTATAGTAGATAAAACATAACAATCGTGGGTTACTTAGTAGGTATATATTGATTACTCGCTTACCTTGATTGGGAGCTGCAATCGTTTTCCGTTTCTGTAAACCGTAACACCTACTTCTGGCTTGTTTGTGTTTTGAAGCCTCACCCGGTGGTAAAATGCGCATGCGCAGACATACATTGGACTACAACCGTGGATATCCCTAACCCATAAAGGCTTCCATGCATGAAATATGGATTTCAAACGTCAGTGTCTCATGCCATTAAGTTGTCCCTATTTAGTCTGCGCGAGATATATATATACCCTTTAGCATTAGCTATATCTTACTGTCTCTCAATAAGCAGATAGACCACTATTAGTAGAATAGGAGTACTCAGTAGGCGTTCGTAGGCCTATGCATCTTCCGATAAGCCCTCTATGTTGAGCTAGGTTTGTGCGAAGGCGAGTGCCACATAATGTCAAATATAATAATACATGTATTCAAACAATTTCAACTGGCTATAGGTTAAATGACAGTTGGCATTATCAGGTGTGTGTACTCCGGAGTTAGACCAGATTCTTAGCACATGACTGTAGACAGATTAACATTAAACCATTGAAACCTACATAATAACGTCGTCAACCTTGTTCAATTGGGACTGAATACATAATACAATTGATCCATGGTGCACTAAGGCAGTTAACTGCTAATATAATTACAGTACTAAAAATGTCAAAGATGCTATGATGAATACTATTGAATAATGAGCGCACACGACATTATGAGGTTGAGGTTGAGCGGTACAAATATTTCATGTGTTGAATTCGTGGGTTAAGGATAAATGGGACATATGTAATCATTATAACACAGGTGTTGTTGATGTCAACCCTTGATTTATGAAATATTACCTTACTTCAACGTTTAATTCTAGGAAAGTGGTTTGTCCTATTTACGTCTACACATGGCTTTGTATTTGAGAGATAATACATTGTAAATAACAATGGTCGTGGTACTCTACCAATGTCTACCAGTACTAATTATTATATATTTCAGGAATTCTATACATATAGAAAGCAAAAACAAGCAAACTTGCTTTAAATGTCTATGAATTCAAAATACATGTTCACATGATTATCATCTGTGATGTATTGACGATATGCCATAATATCTAATCTTGGGGAACTCAAACCGTACATCACAGAGAACGTAGATTACGTTATTATTTTAGAAGACATCTGATAAGAAGGCTTGAAACTACATATATATGCATCTACTTTGCAATACAAGTCTACTTTATGCAGTACACATTACACTGGAACGTTGTTGAAATGCATTTGATTAGGCATTTGTTTGGCATGCTAGGCATTGCAGACACGCACATACCGTAGTAACTAGTTAGTTAACTACATTAGCAAACTCGTGCTTGCATAGTCAGCATATACCAAATAGCAATACTACGTATAGAAGGTGACTGTTGGAGGTGTTTTGAACGAAACAGCGTATATCATTGTGCAATGCCAATGTAGGCATGTATAGTCATACAAGCCCGTTTCTAAACCCATACAAAGTTATTCCTATGAATATCATTACGAACAAAATCCCACTATCAGACTCATGCTAACACAAGATTAATACAAATACATATATGTATATAAACACGTAGGAATATTTCCAAACATAAACATGAAAGTACATACAACCCATACCTAAGCCTGTACACATGAATGAAGGAAGGCTACTTGTATAAGATAGGACGTACTATTAATACATGTATGTTTGTATTCTGTCTAATGATCACATTGTGGAGACAATGATAAGACAAACTCTCCTGGGAACAGGCGCTGAGTATCGCGTTACACGGAAGAGGTATTCATCTTGTCATGTTTGTCCAGAAATGTCAGTTTAATATGCAGAATTTCTGCCTTATGAAACAATAGAAAGATCCATTATTATTATTATTATTAGTAGCAGTAGTAGTAGTACTAGTAGTACTACTAGTAGTAGTCGTAGTAGTAGTAGTAGTAGTAGTAGTAGTAGTAGTAGTAGTATTAGTAGTAGTAGTAGTAGTAGTAGTAGTAGTGTTAATATTATTAATATTATTATACCATATTTCTACAACAAATATATATATATATGTCTTCGTATATAATGTGGCGTATAATGTCATAACACATTCTTTGTCTGTATTTTAATGTAAATATTTACTTATTCTTCCAAAATAACATGCAAACCATGTTTACAAATCCATCGTTGATAACAGCAATGTCAACTATATAAATATATGGTCCCAAAATAACATTAAATTTACTGCCTAAGGCAATCATAAACGCCTTGCAAAACATTAGTTGTGATTAATCTCGTTAAAAGAAGGTTAATAAGTATGTACATAATGTTTTACAATCAATGTCTAAAATCAGACAATGTCTGAATTCTTTACTGAATTTCGATTCACTTGGTTAACTAATAACATTCCTGAAATGAAAAAACAATACTGCCTTTTATTTCGTTGACAGGCGAGTTTGATAGAGAATAAAAATAAACCCAAATACAAAAATAAAATACACGTTTGCTTTGCATATTTATCAACTTTTACTTTTTGATTATGTAATATGTTTTCTGTCATATTACGATAAATAGTGACATAGCTATATTTGTCACTTACCTCTCCAGGTAAGTAAAAAGGGAATTAACTCGTGTGTTCTTGTCGATGTGACTGTACCTAAGAATTAATATGAACAGCTTCAACCATGCGAAACCATCTCTACCACTACATGCACATAATGCAATGTGCATTGCTCGTAATATATAGTTTAATATATATATAAAAATACTGTATTGTAAGGAATTACAATATTAAATAAAATACAACATGGAGGCCTGGATAGTATTGGTATTGTTATTCCAGGAATGTGCGTATGTGTGTGCGCGTTAATAAAGCAGCATTATATTATTGTTATTATTGTATCTATTACGATCATTCTCTGCACCATAACATAATATAGTTGCCATTTTCATTATCTACGGTATATATGTTTATGTCTGTCAGAGAAAGGTTTGGCCTATTAAATTAAATGACGCATTCGAGATTTAATATTTATCAGCACAGGCGTCGATATTTCTAAACGTAAAGCGCATTAAAATAGAATAGAGTGCATAGTGCGATTTATGTAAGATATTCAGAAATTAATTTTACACAACAAAAATAATTAGTTATCCTGTTCCAAGATCATGGCAGAACACTTGACAAATACCTCGGGTGTCCTGGTATCACGTTAGGTGTCCGGACCCAGACACACAAAACGACACTAGAACGGTTTGTGGTTGTGTCTCTTAATCTTTTCATAATGCATTTAATTGAAACTCTAGTGAATTAGCTTTTCTAACAAATACTTATATATACAGTCGTTCTTTACTGTGTTTTGTTCGTTTAGTCTCGAAATAATTCATATAATTTTCTCGTTGGTCTGCTTACAGTAGGAGAAATACCCGTGGTAATATAGGTAGTTGACGTTGTAGTTGCAGTAGATTTATGTGTGTAGGTATGTAGGTATGTTCGCGGGTGTGTTGTGTGTGTGTGTGTGTGTGTGTGTGTGTGTGTGGGTGTGTGGGTGTGGGTATGTCTGTTGTTTCTCTCTCTCCTCCCTCTCTCCTGTATCTCTCTCTGCATGTGTGTGTGCGTGTGTGCATGTGCGTGTGTGTGTTTGTGTTTATGTTTGTGTGTGTGTGTGTGTTTGTGTGTGTGTGTGTGTGTGTGTTTGTTTGTGTGTGTGTGTGTGTGTGTGTGTGTGTTTGTTTGTGTACTGTCGCCACCTCCCACGTAGGTCTACTCATGATCACAGGATCAACACTATGTGGGTGTTTGTATTCTGTCTAAAAATACTGTATATTTGTCTCCATGTCATTGTAGAGCTACACCTGTATTATACAATTGTAAGACATATTCAACTACTAGTATTCACTTTTAATGATAAATTCGAGATAACTGAGCCGAGGAAAGACGTTCAAAGAACAGGTCATGTTGAATCAACCAAAGACAATACTTAGAGTAGAGATACTATTTAATTTAAATGTAATTATATATTTGTTTCTGAACTTAAAATTTCGATTGAAAACCAAATTCCTTAATCAAAGTTATGATAAAATGCAAAAGAAAAATAGTTTTTAAATTGTCAAAGTTATCGTGTGACGTTCACGTCACGTGACATTTTCAAACTGATGAATAGCTGCGTTGAGGTATCTTTCTTTATATACATCCAAACCTGTACTTCGTATACCACCCCCACCCCCACCTCGCCTGTGCACTGTAAACCTGTTCCCCGTCGACTTATCTATAAATATGCCAGCGGGAATGTGAATTATACCCCCAGTAGTAGTAATAGGGTTTGTTGGGGCACATCCAGCCAGCCAACATGAACTATTCCATTTCCTTGTATTGGTATTTGAATATACGGTCAGTTGAAACTAATCATACATAAATGAGGCTGCCCAATGTATGCGAGAACCAATACTGTCGTAATAAAGAAAATGAGGCACTGGTTAGAACAATATACCAGCTGTCCTATTTGGCGGGAATATGATTATTATTTTTACTGATGTATTTGCACTGTATTGTATGAAGGTTTATTATATTCATGTTATTTTTTCGATGTTGACCTTTAGACAACACGTAAAGAGTGGTAAGTTTGTATTGTGGACAGCCTATCCTCACATAGTATAAATAACCCCTGGATAGAGGTGAGTGTACACTAGGACATAGGTTGTGTGTCTTTCTTTAAACATCAAAGAGCAGAGAGAGAGAGAGAGAGAGAGAGCGAGAGGGAGAGGCGTAGACAAGATATATAAAGAGCTAGACAGAGGAAGATAACAGAACGACAGAAATAGATACAATAATAGTGGAGGTGTGATGTAGATGGACAGAATGAAAGAAAGAGAAGGAGAGAACATATTAAGAGGGGATATAGAGAGAAAGGAATGAGGAGAACGAGAGACACTGGAAACGTGTGATCATGGGAGAGAGGTGGGAAGAGAGAGTGGGAAGGAGAGAGGGAGGGAGGATGAGAAAGAGTGACCATGAGAGAGACATGGGAAGAGGGAGATGGGAGAGAGTGAGAAAGAGCAACAGAGAGAGTGGGAATGCAATAATTAACATGGCGTGCATCTATACTTTAAATTGTCTCATTTTGCGGATACAATTTCCAGAATGTATTGTTGTATACGCCGTTCTAATTTCCATAATGAGATGGTGTCAAAGGGACAGGTATCGTTGTAGAGCCATGTTGACAACCCTGCTGGACTTGAAATGATGGAAGTCGTCGATGCTCACCACACCCATCAGTCGA
Organism: Lepetodrilus fucensis; assembly: GCA_032361325.1. Classification (NCBI taxonomy): domain Eukaryota; kingdom Metazoa; phylum Mollusca; class Gastropoda; order Lepetellida; family Lepetodrilidae; genus Lepetodrilus; species Lepetodrilus fucensis. The sequence continues at coordinate 18,535 of JAUTBV010145032.1, read as the reverse complement.
TCTCCACCTCAATGGGCACACATTCAATCACAACACAGACAACGCATCATATTTAAATGGTGTATTATATTCACGAAACCAATGCATATTCACAAATTGTACAATAGTTACATTTAAACCTCTCCCTGATAGATTAGGCGCAGATACAGCCCTTTAGGGCATCTCCGGTTGCCTTCAGCCGGGAGAGGGTTCAAATAGATGGGATCACAGAAATAGCAGTATTAATAACATAAGATGCAGTTGCCGAGAGCCAAGCAGCAAATTAGCATATACATGTCGGTATGCATACCTAGAGCGGGGATACTGGAGCTGACGAGTGGCATACTGTTCATGTTTATGAGGCATATAGAGCACAGTCATTAAGAGTCTTTTATATGACAATAGTGTACCAATACATTTACAGACAACTTTAATCTACCAACCTTTAAACTGGAATTTAAGTATCTTATTAATTTTGTTCTGAAGTCTCCAGGGACCTCTTCAACAAAACGATCGTAGCGAGAGAGAGAGAGAGAGAGAGAGAGAGAGAGAGAGAGAGAGAGAGAGAGAGAGAGAGAGAGCGCGCGAGCGCGCGGAGAGATGGGGGAGCGAGAGAGTGAAGTATAGAGAGATAGAGAGAGAGTGAGAGAGAGAAAGCGAGAAAGAAAGAAAGGGGAGGCGCTACGAACGTTCGGAATTGAACCCTATACTGTGATTTAAGCTATTATCAATTTAACACTTTTCGAAGAGCATGTTTCTGTAAAACAGTTAAATTCCATAAATGTACATCGTTTCGTATTCACGCTTCTTGTGGATTTCTATTTTGACTTAACTGATTTGTCTGGTTTCTTTAAAGTCTTGGAAACATACACTATAAAATAATAGTATACAATTTGTTCGTTACTCATTGTCAATGGGAATAGTGTGCAACTACTCACTTGTCTTTAAATGGAACAATATAGGCTGTGTGCGTTATTTGCAGCAGATTCATTGGTGCAAGGCCAAACTTTGTACTGACGATTCCACATGCATCTGCGACACAACCAAGCATGATGAGTATTTGCTACCATTGATATTCCTTTTTATCATTATTTAATCTACCAATGTTCGTGATTCTAAAGAATGCAATTGTTTGCAACTAGTAGCTATTTGTGTGTAAAAATAAATATACAAAATGGAAATTTGAGATAAGGCTGAATAGTGTATAAACATTATGGATGCTACAGATAGTTTCAACTTCGTGTCTTGGAACTATGGCAAGATAAGTGTACTATAGTAAGTATATTAAATACTCCAAAGCTATAAAACGTACTTGATTCTGTTATATTGTTTCAAAATCAAAGTGATTTACTATAAGTATACTCAAATAATATACTTAATCATATAAGTATACTCTGAATGAAGATATAATATTCCATCCCTTGGCGACACTTCAACAATGCGTTACTGGAATTCTTGGGACATTACCATCTCTGGTATTCTTATACGAAATGAAAACATAGATGTTAATATCTATATACTTTCTTTTGACGGTTTGGATACTTTTAGTGACGGTAATAATTATAGTATGTCTATAATTGCCTCTCCGAATTGTCAGAATGCTATAAAACAGCAAACTTGGGAATATATACCCTCCCGTGTGTGGTATGAACGTATAATAATGCGTTACGCAGCACCAACAGTCTAGCTTGTGAGCAGTCATCATCAATCTTGGAAAACTATATCAGCTAGATTCGTCACGTCTTGTCGAATGCTTCTCTCTTTGCGTTCGTCACAGTTGAACTCAACAGCAAAACTGTCTGTGCAATCCACCACTACATGTATCTTCTGAGCTAGGACATCCTTCGCCCCCTTGTGACCGGAAAACATGCAGCTTATATCTTTCTCTTCCTTGGCGTTGTGTAGAGTCTTCATCTGAGACTTTAATGTATCGTCTCTTGTGACGACAATCTTAAGATTCTCCTCCAACTTGTCGCGCTTTCTCCCGACCTCTCGTTCCGTCATCTCGTACAGCTCTCGCTCACGTTCGTCAATAGTCTCGCGAAGCCGGTCGAACGATTCCTTGATCTTTGCATTAACGGCCTTCTGAGTGGTGTCCAGCTTCTCGGCTGCCTTTATCAGCGTCCCTTTTGTCTCTTCCAGGATCGTGGTCTCCTTCCGGATCTCTTCCATGGTGGTCTCCAGGATGGGCGTGTACTTCTCCATGGCTTCGTTGACGTTGACGACGATGTGTCCCTTGGACTCCTTGTGGTCGATCACAGTACAGTCACAGCACACGGGGGATATACACGGCTCACAGAAGAAGTTGAGAGGCTGCATCTGATGCTTCGGACAGTACTGCACATCACTCCTGCAGGTGTTCTTAATGAACGACAACAGTTCCATGATAGTGTGGTCATTGGGTAGCCGTTTTACCTCGGCTTCAGACGTTATCAGGCCATCTCTGCAGGTGGGACATTGGATCTTTACGGCCATGGGCATCCCTCTGAAAGCCGAGGTGAGACTCTGTCTGAACTCTCCCTCTACCCTCCACATTTGACAGAGACAGTCCATGCAGAACGTGTGATGACAGGGCAACATCTTGGGCATCTTTTCCTCCAGGTCGAAGCTCTCTCTGCAGATGAGGCACTTCAGGAACGTCTCCTCGAAGCGCTCCTCGTCAAATATCAGGTTCTTCTTCCTCTTGTCCTGGATTTTGTCTTTCGGGGTGACTACTTCCGGTACGTTCAAATCCTCCGCTGACTTCTGTTGTCGCTCCAGGAGCTCCTTCTCGAAACGTTCTGAAACAACCGGAAATGAATGTCATGTGTAGCTGTGATGTTATTTTAACATTTAAAGTGTGTTTATTTAATGCGAGGCGATTACCCCTGCACAAAATAGTATGTCTACAATTTATTTTCTGCTATAAAGTACTCGCGTGTGATTTAAATGCTCCTATATATAGTTGGAAGATATGCTACTTTCATATTTCATAACAATTAAGTTTAGTATATCCCATGTCCATGGACATCCAACACTGAATTAAGATTTTACAGTTGCTAAGCTATTCCGAGTAGTCTAGTAGTAAATAGTTATTAGGTTGACAAGCAAGTACTGTCTATATCAGGCTATTTATATATACGACATATCGTAGTCCTGGCTAAAACCAACATTAACTTGGACTTACAAAGTTTACATAAGTAATGGGCGTACGAGAGTGACATTTCAACAGGACTGTTCTCCAATCTGAATACTAAACTCCCCGTGATGCTGCGCCTATCTAAGGACCATTAGGAGGACGTAATACGAGAGACTGACTACATCCCACATTAACGTAACCTACGTGACTTGCACAATACGTTACGTGAAGTGCATAATTGACTGCTATCCTGGCGTGTCGTAAGCTCTATTCAGATATAATTTCACCACTCAATGTAGACATACGCATACCAGTCATGGATAGTTATAACTCAACATTGTGGAGAGTGATACAATTTAACCTGAACTATTCAGCTTGTATGTGATTCTTTATACATGGAGATTGGGCGAACACGAGAACGGTATGGTCATGGTGGATACGAAAGCTTCGTGGAACGTTACCGTGGACCATAAAACGTTTTTTGTGTGTACAGTCTTATGGCCCTGCACAGCATGAAGACGGTGACCATACACTATAGCTATCATGGCCATACGAATAAGCCATATCCACACTATAGTTTACTATCCTAGCATTTCTTGCTAGACTACACACGTTTTTGTGTGTGTGTGTGTGTGTGTGTGTACGTGTTACCGCTCTGTCGAGCTTCTCAAACAGGTATAAGCTGGACACCATCAATTTGAATGAACGTGGCCGAAGGTATTACTGGTATCATTTGCCACATGGATGAACATCAATGCAAGGTAGTTAGGGCTAGTAGTATACGTGTGTGTAAATGCATCATAAGCTACAAGGAGTAATGGTTCAGGGGCCCTATTTTCGAAACTTTCTTACGAACTTCTTAGACTAAGAGCAGTTCGTAGCCATACTATAAGAATCACTAAGAACTGTTTTTAGGCTAAGAAGTTCGTAAGAACGTTTCGAGAACAGACCCCCGGGTAAGTATGATCAACTATTTTAACACAGCAATCCAACATTGTTACGAGAACAATATTTAGAGGTTATCTTTGAATAGGTCCACAGGCACAGATTAACTCTACATATTCATGGTGTGTAATGGTGTCTAGACTCTATCATATTTACAAAACAAGCCTTATTAGAATGTGTTTTATACTTCCCATGGAGTTGAGAATGAAAGTAAGGACACACTGATCGACTGACCAGGGTAATAATAATTAGCATGCATCCTGTGCATGGAGTCTAGTCCGATATAAATATAATTATTTACTAGTATATCAAAACTATGTGTTACGCCTATACTGTACAGTATTCAGATTAATTTTACAAATTAATTTTAAAAAATATAATGTGTCTACCTTATTCTAGGGTTAACATGTGCTAGGTAAAGACTACCAGCATGTGTTGCTTCTAGTTATGCCATTAATGTTTGCTCCAGAACATATGAAGAAGGAATGCGAGTATTGATGCTATGCTTACCACGTCTGTCCATCTCCTCCTTCTGGAACTGCTTGATCTTCTCTTCTAGTTTCTCCTGATCTACTGGATCTGTAGTTGAGTCTGTGTCAGTCATGGTAGAACTAAAACTCGGAACCTGGGGCCTCGTGGTGGCGAGAACTGAAGGGAGGGCGTCTCGTCTTGTTCTGAAATAGCAACAGGAACAACGTTAGCGATATGGTCTTCTACATCCTTTAGATGCATATACTTCTACATCCTTTAGATGCATATACTTCTACATCCTTTAGATGCATATACTTCTACATTCTTTAGATGCATAGACTTCTACATCCTTTAGATGCATAGACTTCTACATTCTTTAGATGCATAGACTTCTGCATCCTTTAGATGCATATACTTCTACATCCTTTAGATGCATATACTTCTACATTCTTTAGATGCATATACTTCTGCATCCTTTAGATGCATATACTTCTACATCCTTTAGATGCATATACTTCTACATCCTTTAGATGCATATACTTCTGCATCTTTTAGGTGCATAGACTTCTGCATCCTTTAGATGCATATACTTCTACATCCTTTAGATGCATAGACTTCTGCATCCTTTAGATGCATAGACTTCTGCATATTTTAGGTGCATAGACTTCTGCATCCTTTAGATGCATAGACTTCTACATCCTTTAGGACAATGACGTTCTACAACCTTTAGGACCTTTAGTATCATAGCCTTCTACATTCTTTAGGACCATGATGTGCTACATCATTTAGGACCATGACGTTCTACAACCTTTAGAAGTATACCCTTCTATATCCTTTAGGAATATGGCCTATATCCTTTAGGAACATGGTCTACATCCTTTAGGAACATGGTCTACATCCTTTAGGAACATGGCCTATATCCATTAGGAACATAGACTTCAACTGTCGTCAGGTGCATAGCCATCTAATGCGTTCAGGTAAACAACCGTTAGTTTTGTCACCAATACATCAAGCAGTCCACAAAGATCAGTCCAAATATTTAAAAATATTCACAGATGTCTCTGAATCGCTGGGGATACGTTCATACTCGTGACCGAGTTAACGAGCGGCTTCCCGTGAGAATGTAGCTAGTCTACGGTACTTCAAATGTGATGTGTATATATGAACAGTACTGTACGTCTTCTAGAGTAGGGAGACCTATCATCCTAATATAAGGTCAAGCATGGTGTCCTCCCTTATGTATAACCTAACTATGTTGCAATACAAGTTATTCCAGCCGTCGTTATACATGCTCTGGACTTCACATGTAGGAGACTGTTTTCATACTGTCCGTGGAGGTCAAGTTACGTTAAATCTAAACTGACTTGGAACATTGGCGGGAAGATCGATCATGATAGATCTGACAGATATCTCCTTTTGTCTACGGCTTTAGTTTCATAATAGACATCGAACTACCTTTTGTATGTCAAATTTCATGTCAAATGTTCTAGACAATTTAATACAAAATATATATATTATTTCGCTTCTTCTTCTCTTCTTCTGTATAAAGTATCAATCATTAATCCAGACACAGTTATGCATGAAAGCAAACGTGTTTTGTGTTGTTATTGTTCATGCATGTCGAGTTGGAATGTACACAAAGTTTGGGAAAGTTCATAATATTATAGAGTATGTGCAATGTGAACTCAATATTAACTTGCCACTGAATACACGGTTATTATAGTAAAGTTGTAAAGCTACCTGTATAAGAAGCAAGTCAGTTGGAATGTAATTACTTTATACTGTATATTATATCAAGAATATTCTAATATATGCGCATTGTGTCCTCTATGAAAATATAAGCTAAAGGAAAGTATTAATACAATCAACCTATATACTGATATATATACATATACATATACTCCTGTGGTTCACATGGCTGTTTTCTCGTATAGATGACAAAGTAACACTGCTTCCCGTTATAGAATCTGTATAGCATATCTGCGTGAATTACCTCTATGTATACTTTTATATACATGTATCAGGCTAGCAAGCTTTCGTGTTTGAACAGGTTTTGTGAGAATGTCATTTACTTCCCTTGTGAAAACTCGTAAAAGATACGACATAATCTTCAACGCTTCGCTGTTCTTTCTGTCAGATATATGGTACACGTTTAAACCTTTCATTGTATAATTGTCTGAATGTTTACAGATTTTGTATATACATACATTTAATTCTACTCTAGGAGTAAATACAAGCATACATCAACGAAATATCATAATACAATTAATACTGTTTTTTTAACGTGTTTCACAAAGTGAGAAATATTTCTTCAGCATGGAAGAGTTGGTCCTTCACATTTATTCGTATTGACAATACAGTAAAGTTCGTTGGGGTGCACGTCTACACTGAAAAGTACAATTAGTATACAGAGATCACTTGTCAATATCTACCATCACGTAAAGGCGATGTCAATGTTGACAAAGAAGGGATTGTTGTAAGTTATGTTTTGCAGGTACGTCATCAAAGGAACACTCCTAGACGGTATCCTTGACCGGGTAACTCTGCTGTCACGCATGACAAGACAGGGGTTTATTTACGTGCGACACACTTGATACTGAAATCCTATACACTGTGTGTCATCTGATAATCCTTGCCCAAGTACTAGTACATGATCTACTGTCATTATACCACCTGTGTACAAATAGACAAATAACATACACAGATCAAAAGATCAAATGACAATACTGATTACTACGTTTCAGTAATGTAACATGATGTCATAATATAATAGAAAATAAAACATATTTATATTTTATAGTGTTTAAAGTTAAGAAATTGACACGGTTATTAACTTATTACTGAAGGTAGATCATAAAATATATACGCATGGAAGACTGGTGATCAAGAAAAGAGTAAAATTGTGGGAACTAATGAATAGAAACTAAACTGCATCTACATATTTCAAGTAAATAACTATATGTAAATATTTCAGGAGCGGGTTTTCCCAAGTTTGCATATCTTGTACCCAATGCTTTTCTATTGTAAATACAATATGTTTAAACTAATGTCTGACAACTTCAGACAGATAATACAGATGAAATAAGAAATGTAAAATACAGACTTTCTTAATGAGAAGTCCATTATGTTAAAACCTGTCATGGAAACGCATTGATGTGAAGAAAAACCTCAATTTGATCATTAAACTAAAATATTTTTCAAAATGGTATAAGAAAGAAATATACTTTAAATAATATATCAGTGATCAAGTGCGAGGATGTCTGTATACTCCTCGTTAGTTTGTGTCTATATGTGGGGTATTGTTATGTACTATGCCGTGATGTGTAAGGACTGCATTCAATGTTTGTCTTCTTCTTAAGAAGATAGAGACAGGCAACTATTGGCAGATGGTGTAAACCAGGTATGTCAAAAGAAAAGCTTACTTTCTCTCTACTGCAGTGGCTTGTATGTTTATTGTAAATGTACACATAGAAAACTATGCCAATTGTTAGATACTTCTTTGAAAGCTGATGGTGTTTCTTTGTTCTCAAAATGGTCACGATTCGTGCAAATGGTATTCTTATTCATGTAGCAAAGTTATTCGTAGGTTGGAAATACCTTCTCGTACAAATGTATGTATGCCTTGGATACCTAACTTTATCCAAGTATACAAACGTCAGATAGTTCAGTGGTTAGATCATGATCATTCGTTGGATCTATAGGGAAAATGTGTGCATCAGTCACATGAAGACGTCAGCGTTATGTAGATACATACACAATCCCTCCAATATCGATTGCATTTTATTTCCACGCATCTATAAAATGTCATGAAAACTTAACATACTTACATGTATTTTCATAAAATATTCATGACATAGGCAAGCACTGTGATCATTCGTATAAGGGGTTATAATTAATTGTGCTCGTGAACGGCCTCGTGACTGGAATGTGTTGTACCTTACAGGATGTGTAGATATGTCTAATGTGATAATGATAACTAGACACGGTATACAACACTCGCTGGCACACTGAAATATGTAAATGTCACACACCTGCATGAGTAACGTACAAGCATTTCTATAACAAACACTCTCGTTTAGAATCTTGTTATAGGTACGAGTATGACCCACATTCACTCTTAACTTCAAACTGACATGTTACGTTGTGTCATATTCTTTACCAAAATAATTACAATAAATCCAAAGTGTGACCGATATTTATGTCATGTCTAATATTTATGTGGAATCCATCTATCCAATATAGGCCGTTAGTTGTGTATACTTTATCCATGAATAACGTACATACAAGAAACACTTTTTAATGACTGCCTATACCGTGTATGTATTTACAGCTGTTACCGGTTCACACTTATTAATGTAGCATCCATCCTCGATGTGAATACCTTTGGTAGATGTGTGGATGGTATGAAAGTAAAGAGCAAGTGTTTCAGAGGAGGTGTAACATGATCGTATTGTCTCAACTGGAACCAATAAATATAGCAAAAATGTTAAATAAATATTGAACTTGTCATTGTTCTTGCCGAGAGATGCCTAACGTACGTACAGTTAACTGTCATCAATGGGGAAATAAACCTCTGTAAATCTCTTCAGATGAAATATATTCTTATAAAATCCTTAATTAACAATCCTAGTAGGATAATGACAAATTGACAAATTAACACCCACCTTGATAAATCACGTGTACTACTGGATCTCTGGAGAGAGGAGTACCCCCCTGTTGCGCGGGTATACGTGGATCCAATAAGAGAACTGCTCCCAAATGCACGGGTGCTATTTGATCTGTGCAGCATCGAACCAGTACTGCCAGTATATGTAGAATCTAGAGGAGTGTACATTGTGCTGCGGATGTATGAAGGCACAAGTGAAATATACCCCTGTACCGCAGACATGGTACTAACTTCCATCAAATGACTATTAATGAATAGAGGGGTTCGGCAAAGATATTCACTAGCACGGGTCTTGTCATATGCTGATGCTGGTTTTACTATATATATGTAGACTTGTGTTCTGATTGGCTGGTTTGATTATCAAATGTACACAAGTCGTTCTCGCCCGCAGGTATAGGTAGCTAGCCATGCGTTACGTTCTTAAGCTTCACTATACCGCGTTAACATGCAGATAGAAAACCGAAAAACACCTTCAAAATATCACACTTTTCACTCAATAACAGTTAGGTTGATATGCATGAATGTAAAAAGTGTAAATGTGTTACCTGATAGCATCTGGTTAGTTGCTTCGTTATAGTAGACTATTCTTTTGTTGAAAGGGAGATTTACGAATTTGAATATTGTGGGGTATATTTACCCAGGTGAAAGCGGAAAGGCTAATACCATAAAAGGAAGTTTTCGGAACTACGCCCCGCCTGTCCGATGACGGAGAAACACGACAGTCCCCGAACGTTTTGTGCTGTCGTTTATCAGCTGATGTACACAGATTGGTTGTGAATTTAAAATGATTGGATGAATCATGAACATGTTTGACACACATTCTATACGTAACAAAGTCAATATTTACAATATTTAATGAAATAGAGTAATAGAGTAGTTGAAATGTAGTCTGTTTATAATATTGTAAGTACTAATAATATATACTTAACTATGTTTTGAATATAAATATATTTTTTACTTTAATTATTTTGCCTCTTAGATCATATTTATTGCCCAGCACAGAAATACATACTATACACCTAAAGGGTGTAGAATGATAGGGCTAGAAGAGTGTTGGCAATAGTCTTACTAATAGCCAATGATAATTTTACTTCCAGACATTATTATTGTACTTTTGTAATTAATTATGTATATCCATTAATACGATGCCGTAGCCCCCGTTTTGTTTTTTAAACAGCTACAACATTAAACTTTTATCATATTTCATTCGACATAAAATACTAACTTGGTTAATGGAATAGCCTGTACTTTCTACATACAATATATTTCACAGTATTGATAATGAATGAATGATTGAATGAACTAATACTCTTTATTACCTCCAGTAGATGTGTAGAGTGTATATTACGAGTATCCAGTTATTTTAATTTTAGTATAGTTTTTTCTAAATATCATACATTTTAAATACCATTAATATTACCGCCTAGTTTACATGTTTGCATGATTATCCACTATATATGCACTCTACTAGTTCTTTGTGAGATATCAAAAAAAGAATGTATTTATTGGTTTCCTTCATACTAGATCTATAGATGTTACTGGTAGAATGAATGTGAGATATGTGGTTGAACAAATCAGCAGTAGTACATGATTATAACGTGTAATAACCATGTCGATAGTGATGTCAAGACTGGATATAAAGTAAAATGTATAGTCACTCGGTACAAGGTTGTTGGGAAATAATGTAAAAACTAAATCAGGGATGAAAGCATTACCCAAATTCTATCACGTATCGAGTGTTACTACCAGTCTATAAGTAATCGCTTTTCTTACCCTGATCTTAATACATGTATATGTTTTTGGAATTTCAAACAATTGACACAGTCTGATAACTCCGTATACATTTCTATTCACCATAAAAAGTGTGAACAGACACATTACAACACGAGACTGCAAGAGATCAGTGTGAGAAAGCTTAGAAAGTGGTTCATGCGGAACGTCATTGATTATCATTGTAATGGAAATATTGCGCCGAATGACCTAGATGTGCAGATATATAAATACAGCTGATTTATTTGTCCTGTTTGTATTACACTTGTGTTACTACGGAATATATGCAAAATTATATAATACTAACGCAGACTGAGTACGTGAATAAATGAATGCATCAAATTCAACAATGGTATAGTTTCTGCTTTAAGACACAAGCATGATGACCTGTCTCTGAAGCGCAAGTTCTTTCAGCAGGTTAAGCTCATTACTCATGATTAGATTCGGAATAGTCATGTGATTTCAACTTCTATTCAAGCAGCTATTAAAAGTATTCATGGAGACACATGCATCTATAAGTAAGAAAACTATAGCTGAAATAATTACAGTAGTTGACCAACAAGAAAGCATTAAAAGGTACACACAAGAAAGTGGCACATGCCATTGAAGATGTGTCTCAACACTGTAGCTACCGGTTATTGTATAAAAAGAGTATGTACATGAAGATCCAGTACAATATATGCAGAGGAAACGATTAGCCACGATATGGTAATAAAATGGCATTGCCAACCATGAACCCTGTTGAAGCTGAATTGCTTCCAACTAGCAGTATCATAATGTCCATGCACAGTCGTAAAGAACGACGCCAGAGATATTTATATTACAGGTAAATAAGAGGTCATGTTAGAAGGTAATTGAGTGGCTCAGGTAGGCCTGCACACACGGTGGACCTAGCCAGACTAGTGCAGCAGGTATGTATGTGTGTGAGTGTGTTAAGACTCAGGCGGCTATATATACAGCTGGCTGATCGAAGGATCAATACACTACCACGTCGGGACACTCAGTCATGGCGACTGAGCTAGGCTGTATCAATCATACCTGCTGTACAGTCTCGGGGAAAAGTCTAGCTTGCCCTTGTCATTAAGCATACCAGCATAAAGAGAGAATAAAATATACAAACAGTGACATAGTCAATATAGAAAATAAGCTTGTTTTGGGATGTGTGGGTCAGTAAGCTTGTGAATGTATACTTGTTGATGACATGTAAATGTATGCCTATTGAAGAATGTGAATCTTACTTAAAAGAAGGGATACAGTTCAATGAGGGTCTAGAGGCAATTTGACATTAAGCAGAGGGTTTTACCTGAGGAAGGAGATGGTATTCCAAAGCATGTTTGCTTCGGGTTGTGGTGCTTGTGGCCCTTCCTCAACAGTGACTGTGCTAGTGCTAGTATTAGTGCTAGTATTAGTGCTAGTACTAGCACTCGTAGGAGGACTAGCTGGAGTTTCCATGATCCAGAGCTTTGTTGTCGTCTGCTTTCTCACAGTAAATACATGGACCAATGGCTGCCCCTAACACGTATGAAGGGGCAGGTATCGTGCAGTATCCTCTCACAACACTACAACGTGTAGTACAGCGATAGATAGGTTAAGAAACGTCTCCCTGTAGGTAAGGGATGTCCCAATATACTCAGGAAAGGAAAGTACGACACAGCTCCTCACAGCGACAGGTGTAAGGTCCCTGCACCGCCGTTATGTATAACCGATACCGCCTCGCGATATGTGAAGCTCTAAACAATATGACCCGCTCAAACATCCGGTCTGCAGCGTTAAGGGTTTTAATGTCATGTATAGAAATAAGAGTGTACTCGGGGCAATGTTCGTGTTATGTTAGGCAGTCAGACACATTCAAACTCCATGTATACGTGTATGCGTAATTAACCTGTACATCTGGCCCCGTTTCACAATGGCCTCCTAAAGTTAGGAGTACCTACAGTTATGACCCAGTTTATCACCTCCTAAGTTAGATGACGATTTAAGAAGGGATATGACTTGTGACATGGTCGTGAAGCACTGTATGAGGTGATAACTCGGGTTAGGAGTTAAACGGGGGCCAGGTGTACATAACCTTCATAACCAGGTTAACAGAATATCTATAACCAGGAGCCCGTTGCTCAGAACAGTGGTAGCGCTACAATAGTTGTAACTGGGCTCCCGCCACAATATAAAGCGTTCACCTTACAATAGTTGTAGCTACAATAGTTCTGAGCAACGGGGCTCATGTATACGTTAACCGATATTACCAGGTGTACAGAACCGATATAACCAGGTGTGCAGAACCATTTTAACCAAGTTTACAGAACATCTATGACCAGGTATACAGAACCTTTATAACTAGGTGTACAGAACATCTATGACAAGTGTACACACACCACAGAACCGCTATAACCAGGTATACAGACACGACAAAAGCGCTATAGGTTATAAACCACAAAATAAAATGCCATAGGTGATAGTGCTAACATATTTCATAATAACTATTGAACCAGTGAGTCAAATACCAGCAAACATACCTTATTGCAAAGTTCACTTTCTTAGTAGAATAGAAATCAAGAAAAATACATAGGTTGTCTGGCTTCCAATTGCCAGACAGGAAGTGGCGTCAGGTCACGATAGAAACGCAGTGTCATTCAACTTTTAGCCTTACATATTAAGAAATTAGAACTCTTGGGAATAAAACTGAATTTATTTAAAGTGCTAGATGTTGTACTTGTCAAATAAAGTGGAATTATCATTTACAACCAATCACTGGCCAGTAGATCACACATAGCGACACTGGCCTATTGGCCTACGATCTATTTGCGTGACGACACATTCCAATATATTAGTGGTTTATAACCTATATTGAAAATACAAGTCGACATAATACTAGTGTATTATTATAACGGAATGTTATTGAAATTAGACTTTTCCATTTGAACCCTCTTGAATATAAATCAATGTTGCCATGTCGAATTTCAAGCACATCACGCAAATTTCAAAACGACATAAATAAAACAATTTGTCGATAAGTTGAAACTACCTGATATCAATCCTATATTGCATTATTATAAAGAATCGCTGTCAACGATGCTGCTTGCTGTTCACCCCAGAGGAAATGCTTCTACCATATTAAATATATCTCAACAGCTCTTGGTGCATATGATATGGGTAACTGACCGCCCTTTTTCTAACAGATGATTCTACAGACACTTTGCCAGAGACCGACGTGACCGGAGTGGACGGTGGGGCCACCGCGGAACAAGTATTTGTTGCAAAACATGTGAAAGACAAGTCAGCCATTACAAGTATGTTGCAGAACGTTAGATTTCATACCTTTACATTATGCATGATTTCATAATGGGACAAGGCTCCAATTGAAATAAAGGCGTGGAGATTTTCAGTAATTGTATACCGGTACCACTAGAAGGTCAAGTACGGCCGATCTATTAGATCAGATCGACTTTTCATAGTCACAAGAACCAACTGTGCACATATTAACCTATCCAAACTGGTGAAATATGTCCGACCCAACTGGTCCGTTATTCTATCTAGACAGTTCTACTCTTCCCTGAGGGAGTTATCGTACGCATTATGGACAATTGTGTATACACCATTAAATGGACATACATGGTACTATTAGTACCACAGTCATGTGAGAATAGCCCATATTTATGACATACGTTTACTGAAATGCATATATCTGATATGTCAATCTACAGAGAACGACGTTTAGCCTAAATGGTTATACTGTCTATTGTTAAAAGACCGAAGGCGTTTCATATGTGTAGGGTGGAAGCCGAACCGGAAGTTTAGGAAGTAATTGCTTGCGGCCAACGGGTGATACATAGGCTACTACATTCGGATCAACCGAGCGACATCCACAGATACGCATATATTTCCGATCCGGATTGTCGCGAAGTTGCTACGAATGAGGCTAGCAAACAGGACCAACAGGAGTTTCACCACGATCAGGTGCAACACATCATATGTTTGGTCGACGGTTATGTCATCTAGGCAATCCCTCGGTTGCCGCCGCTTCAACATGTTCATAGACCGGGTTGGTTACCCCACAAACCAGTCTGAATCGGTGTCAGGGTTTTCTAAATTAATGTGAAATGAAACAATGCCGTTAAGTTACTCAAAACCTATTATTACTGAAAACTGTTGTTCGTTACTTTAATTTAATCCAGTTCAAATTCACATTAAGTCTAAATCAAGTTTTCTTTTTTGTAATGTATATAGTATACAAAAGTAAAAATAAAACCAAAATGTTACCACAATCTGTATATTTCTGTTAACGCTCCACTCATATAGATGTTAGATGAAACAGCATTTCAATTTTCTTTAACAGCTTTCATGAAAGGAGATAAGTCTGTTGACATGACGCTTATGGAACGTTTCAAAGATCCTGACAAATACAAGGTAACCATTTCTATAGAATAGGCCTATAGTACAATAGTATAGTGTTAATTCATGGTACAATATAAGAATGCTAATGCCGATATTCAACGTGTACGTTTATTCCAGCGCATAATGGATTATGGAATTATGGAAATTAACGAGTTATTCCTAACGGATTAGAGACACGATGTCTTTAATCGTCCGTGTTCTGTTCTGTTCTGGTTACGTGTGCTCTAAAAATACCGACCCGCGTTGAGCAGTGGAGCTCTCTGATTGGTTGTAATGTAATGTATTCAGCCTGACCTTTCATCTGATAAAACGGAGTTCTATACAGGCAGTGATCCCAGGGTATTTGACGGAGGTTAGTGTAGTCATAATGGCCTGCGTTTTCGAGGATGCTGATCAGCATGTGAAACACCACCTTCAAAGCAAGACGCCATATTAGATTTTCTAGTACACCAAGTTACAAATATCGACTTGAAATGCATGAAGGTCAATAGAAAGGCATGTTCTTGTTATTAACGTATGTGTTTGGTGAATATCTTTTTTTTACAATGCTGCATGCTATCTACGGTCTTCGAAGTAGCAAATTCAGAACTATTTGTTATTATTTTACAGGTATACAACATGAAATCCAAACCGAGAGGCCTTTTCTACTTGATCAACAATGTCAACTTTGTAAAAGGTGGGGATGCACGAATTGGATCGGATATTGATAGAGATGCACTGAGCAAGTTATTTACGGACTTTGGATTTGAAGTTGTCGTGGATGAAGATTTGACTGCAAAGGTAATTAATTTATAAAAGAGTAAACGCAATAAATATTCATCGAAAACAATTATCATAACTATATTATTTGAATGTTTGAATAATATTTATTTTGTTGGTATGTTTTCTTTTAATTTTTCGAATATCGATTGATCGCAAAATGCTACGGTGTGTATGTTTAGTTTTAAAAAGACACACCTCTCTGATCAAATATTTAACTTGGAATACATGCATAATGTATTTCACAGTAATATATATGTTTGCTTAGGGTATGAGGATAGGGTTTGCAACACAAGTTAAGAATTGCATGAAGACACAATACAATTGTTTCGCCGCTGCTGTGTTGTCCCATGGCAAGAACGGTGGACCGCTGGGTACAGACCACGAACTGCTGGAAACAGAGGAGATAATGGACATGTTTAATGGACAAAACTGTAGTGGGTTATCAGGAAAACCCAAGTTGTTCTTCATTCAAGCATGTCAAGGAGGTATGTAATCTTTTACTTTATCATTCATTATTTATAGAATTTGCCATTTATTACAATAATAGGTATCTAGAGGTGCTTGTTCATGAATTCATCTAATGTTGCAAAGGCAGTAATTCAGCGTGGTTTATGTTTGATACGTAAACAAGCTAGACGGAGCATGCATGCTGTATTGAGGTAGTTAAGTGGTCATGATCTGTCCTTTCATCCTCAGAGACACATGACCAAGGAGCACCAGTGACTGACGCCGACGTGGTGACCATCAATGAAGAACTCATACAAAAATTTACTGCTGTAGCGATAACTGTAAAAACAGAGAAGACTGACGACAGGATTCCAACTGGAGCCGACTTCTTCCTCGCGGTTGCAACGGTGGCAGGTAGGATATGTCTAAGACGTTGTTTTATGTCAATAATATGTACCATATTATCCATACAAGCTAAGACGACACACACAGTACCATTCGTTGATGCAGCGAAGCATGAAGCGAACGCAATTCAGTCGTCGTGAGTTTAAGCCTAATATTAGTTGAAATATGTTATGGTAAATATGCACTGCTATTTGTTCACAGAGCATCAACTAATAACATTCACACTACTATTCACAATACTGAATTTTCAGGATACGTGTCTTATCGACGGACGGATCAGGGATCACATTTCATCCAGTCTATGGTGAAGGTTTTTCGAGAGTATGCTGCAACAGATTCCATACTCAATTTGATGCCAAAGGTAATACAAATAACACATCGCTAGTGTGCGGCCGCTATTAGTATTATTTTATGCAGAGAAGGTACAGGCGAATAGGCTGAATTTGCACGTGCGGGTATGTGAAGAAGAGCATTAGCATGTGCGAATTGAACCTTTTTGTCTGTTCATTCTTTCGAACGTCGCCCCTCTGCATAAAAATAATACTTACTCACAATATTTGGTGATATTTGGTCCGTACACTAGCGATTTCCGTCGCCGATTTGCTTCGGATTTCGATCGCCTAGTGTGCGGTGCTACAAATATCAAAACATGCTATACTAGATATTAGCTAGTGTGCGGCATACATGTATTTATACAGATTTTTCTATTACTGGTGCAATATTTTTAATTTTAATTTTGGTTAGGACAAATAAAATAAGATTTGTTTTGGGTTTATTTTTCATTCCATGAAGTATTTACCGATATAATCTACGAAATGGGGCTGTCAATGTATTGCATACCAAACTATCGTAGTAGCGGTAGACTACTAGTAGTAGTACTATTACTATTACTACCAATACTAATAATGGCTACGTATAATGTGTTAATCCACACCCTAAAGTATGCTCAAAGTGCTACATTATTATCCCTCTTTAAATATATCAGTGTGCACTCAGTGTTGCTTCTCAACTCCCTGGGAAGTATACAACCTAAGCTGCGGTTTCTATCCTACAATGTTATCATTTAAACGACCATATCACCCTACCGGGTACCCATTCTCTGCCGAACTAATCCACTTGCCTATTGTGACACCACAATAATTTCAGCCTATGACTAAGTGTGGCAGGAACGAATCCTAATCACTCTCTGTTCGTCACCCATCCAGGTATATATGCAAAATGAATGCCTTTGGGCTGGCAAAGTTATTTCCAGATAATTGTCCCCCAAACAGACTTTTGTGGAATGTGGCTATGTTATAGATGATGAAATTATGTTTTTTTCTGAACCCAAGAAACCTATACCAACTTATCTAGATTAAAATCTATTTTGACTAGACTATAATTGACCCAGCTCAACCTTGCTTAACTTAAACCCTAGCGGTCTCCGTACAGTGTACATGATAATGTGCCATCACATGTGCTACCAATACAGCAAAGCAAATTACAAAGACGGTTATATTTACAGGTTATATTTACAGGTTATATTTACAGGTTATATTTACAGGTTATATTTACAGGTTATATTTACAGGTTATATTTAC
>JAUTBV010145010.1:0-11052 GCA_032361325.1 Lepetodrilus fucensis | reverse complement strand
AGACAGACAGACAGACAGACAGACAGACAGACAGACAGACAGACAGACAGACAGACAGACAGACAGACAGACAGAGCTCATAATTGTCTGTGCAAAGGTATACATAGCTAGTGTGTTATTCTGGCCGGCTATTAAATGCTTTCTGTTAAAAATTTAAAAAAAAGAAAGAACAATAAGAAATAAGAGCTCATTGTTTCATTGGTCCCCATGGACCAATCAAGTGCAGAGAAGCCAGCCATTAACCCTTTTCCTGCTGGAGGTAACTGGAGATGCTGCACGACACAGTGATTGAGAACAATCTATCAATGTGTTAGAAGTTTCCGTCAGTCGGATCATGCTGAGATTCTATTCCGAGGTCATATTGATCGCAAATTACACTTCTCAATGACTTCCCTTAAACCCACGGGCTGAGACAGAACAAATCTACTAATTAATTAATCAACTCCTAAGTGTCTATACATGAATGAAATACACGTGTATAAAGATTGTAACTTGATGATAATTTGTTTGCAATAATTATGATAAATTTAAGATACAGTATAGACTAATTACAATAAAATTAATTTTGACAAATTAATAAGAGTTGGAAACTGTTTGTGTTGGCTCAAAGATTAGTCATAATATTCAAAAAAAAATTATAAAACGATTCATCCTACATGCTTCAATGTATTGTCCTAAGGGATGATGCTCACATAATCTACTAATACAACTGTATACAATAGGAAAAAAGGACATTGAAACATATAGGAGAAACATTTGGCATGGCTTTTGAATATATATACACATATTATTTGAGAATAAATTATCCCTAAATCCTACAGACATCTGCGGCAAAAGTATTCAAAAACTATTAAGAAAATTAATAGCTTGCTAATGGCTCAAAGGGAATCTGTCCATTTTACAGAGTGAGAAATTCATTACGATTTTAGTACGTGAAACGGGTATAGATTTCAAACAATGTACGTTTCTTCAGACAGGATTTAGTAGCGGCAACTGTCAGTACCTCTAATGCCAGCGTCCCCTCGGAGAATATGTTATTAGTAACCCAGCTAGTATTATGCCGTTGACATGACGTCATGAGTGCGTGACAGTATGCCGTTGCTTTGCAGTTACCCTGGGATACTGTGCTTTCTTGTTAAAACAGCGCTGGACTCGGATGTGATACATAGGAAGTAGCTCAGGCCGCAGTAAATCAATGTGCTGAGTTGTGATGCCAGTTCCTGACCGTTAACTCATCTGGTTTTGTTGTATAGACAGATGTAAAACCTACACAATTAGTGAATAGGCTTCTGATCAGCATAGGAGTAGTTTGGAGAGAAGGGATGGAGAGAGAGAGAGAAAGAAAGAGAAAGAGAGAGAAAGAGAGAGAGAGAGAGCAAGAGAGGGATACACAAAGGGGAGGGAGTGGAGAGAGAGAGAGAGAGAGAGAGAGAGAGATAGAGAGAAAGTATATACATCAGCGTCATCGCTCAAACAGATCCAACATCAGCTATCTTTTTCTTGCTTCAGAGGGTTACCATCACAAACATTTAGTAGGTTATATAGGAAAATGTACTTATTTCTATTTAAATACTTTACCAGACTATTTATATTTGAAACACTGGAGGACCTCATTACACTTTCATGATTGGACTGGGTTCACAGAATTTGAATAACAATCCAGTTGGTAGCAAAGAGTGAGACAATATTGTTTGTGTGTGGTAATGGTAAAACTAGACACTTTCTCAATAGCTCCATATGATATGTCGAGGTAGTCTCTCATTTGTTTGACATTCTCATTGTTACATCTAAAAAGCATGAATATATCCAAGAAAAATATCAAACTGAAAAGGTAGAAGAAAGCATTATGCTGGGAGTCAAAAGTACAGAAATGTTGTGTACCCAAATATCATGTAAACTAAAATATCCTCCATTATTTAGATGTTGCATTGCATGCAGAGAATCATCATCATCATAGAGGCACTCTCATGCTCTTTCCCAAATTTCTCTCAATATATTTTCTTAAGCGAGACGAAAACACCATCACCAAAATACATAATGTCGGAGGAGGATAAGTATGACTGATGAGAATGACAAAAAAATATTCTGATAAAATCATGTTTATCTCATAACCTTCAGAACCTCTGCATAATTAGCCTGCATCTATGAAGTATACACCCTAAAAAACTTCTAAAATGAGAGCATGTTATTACATCATTTCTTCACTTTCTTCACCTTGTTGCACAAGCCAACCAGAGGTGCTTTTACAGAGCATGCGATTTCGATTTGATTAATTTCACCAGAGACGAGGTCAAAGGAATTACATAAATCCAGCCATCGCCCAATTTGGGAAAGCATCAATTAGATAGTACTAGTAAACCTTCTATAAATTAGATCAGCAGGCATCAAGCACATATCCAAAGCCTACTCCTGCGGAACAAGAAAAGCACAGTATACATTTGTACAGATTAGATCTATTCGTGATGCTGATTTACGTTTTCCTTTCAAGTAACAGGAAGCCTTCTGCACATATAATTCCATGACTTACGTATCGTGGTCAAAACACCTCCAAAGATTTCGGACATTCTGCTACGCATTAAAAAAAAAAAATCCTAAAAATTAATTTACAAACATACGACAGGATTCGCAACTCGATATAAAAGTAACCATCCCTGAAAAAAATGATTAAGAAATATCTACGAGACCAGGTCAACGTTTCACGAAACGGTTCATACCTGCACTCCTGGCCTGAATCGAGGTTTACATAATTTCCTGCTATAGTAAAAGACTGCCATACGACCCGATTTAGGCCTGGACTATAGTACGACCATTTCGCAAAGCTACGCCCAGGGACCAGCCTTCCTCTCGCATTACCAGCTTCGGGTGGTCGAGCGATCTCTGCGATCGCCCCAAAGATTCCGCTGCAGCACGTTATAGCGAACTGTTTATCGGAAGCTGGGTGAATTATCATGTCATAGTTCCACAACTATGCAATGGAATCTATCTTGTGTGATAGTGCCTCAACTGTAGCGAAGCGCGATCAGGAAATACTGGGTTTCCACAAACCCAGGGGCGTGTCTTCCCATAACTAAAAACGCTGTCAGATAATTTGTCGACACTTAGTTTTAAGTGCATGTTATAAGTGTTTCTAAAAAGTTAATATAATTTTATTTTAAATTACAGTATCGTAACACAATTAATACATAGTTTGTCAGAGTTAAATGAAATTTCAATCTATTAAGTGTTAAGATCATCATGGTAATGTTGCAATATTTATCTCCACGCACGCACACACACAAATGCATGCACTTGCACACAAACACACACACACACCATACACATTTACATATCAATAACTAAGTACAAACTTGTATAGTTTACTGTATGTACTGTATATGTTTCCAATGATATCAGCATTTTACTAACAAAAGCTTCAGTACTAAGGAATACATAATTATACTGATGATCTATAATGTCATTTATATGAATATATTTTAATTTCTCTTTATAATAATCATGTATGAAATATTAATGATTGAGGTTTTTCTCTCCAGATTAAACAAAGTTTAAAGTACATTTACTTAACAGTGCACAATAAGGTTTTTTCAAGTTATAAAACATGATTATAAGCCTAATTAGCTCTTATAATTAGGCAACAGGTGACTCCCATGTCATTCTGACATACTAGTAATATAACGATAATAATAATTGTGACACCTCAAACCATTATTCCATGCTGAGAAACCAGTATAAGTATTACAAGTATTGTATAACTATTAATTATATTAACATCAATATTTTCAAGATCACAATTACATTATCATAAATCTTGTTGAGATGATGTTATTACTAGACAAGATAACATGATAGACGACAGTACATTGAAGTAATATGATATATTGCAGAACAGCGTATTGTAATATTAAACAAATATGTACTTCTATTTCTAAATATATTGCATCGACATTAAAATTACAATAACTATTAATTTCAACTAATAATGACATACTTTATATGAAAACACCACGCTGAGATTCAAGCACCTTTCACATTGAATTAATGACAAGTTAAACATAAAAAAAAGAGGCTATAGTATGAAATAAACACCTTACATTAGTGAACTAATGACAAGCTTTATATACAAAACACTGTGCCATAAAATTAATGCCTGACATTTAGGTAAAACACCAAATTAATGACAGGTTTAAGGAAAAAACTTGCAATAAAAAGAATACATTTAGGTAAAACATTGAATTAATTATGTTTTACAAAAACATTATGGTATTCCATGAATAAAACACTTTTAGAGAATACATTTTATTAATGATAAGTATGATTTTAAAATGTTTTCTGATGAATTAAAAACCTGACATTTAGAGAATACATTTTATTAATGATAAGAATATCTAAACAAAATGATGAATTAAAAACCTGACTTAGAGAATACAGTGCAATACATTTGTAACCAACAACAACAAACTTAAAAAAAAGGAAAATAATTCTGCAGCACGTGGACCTAATAACTGACTTTGTCCAGCTTGGCATTCAACAGGCACTAACGAGAGTTTGTCAAACATCTTCGGCTCCCGATCAATCGGAATACGTGGAGTGATGCACTCTGGGTATAAATAGCCGACGGCACCATAGGGTAAATCTTTTGACAGCCGATAGTCTGCTATATTCACGCGCCAGAAGGCTGTGTGCGGAGAGAGAGAGTCGTGACTGAGTCGTGGGAGCAGCCACTGATTGATGTGACTGAAATATGACTGAAACGTGCGACCAATATATCTCGTGACTTTTAAAATCACTGCCCACGTGTAACGACACAATTTAACTCCAGGTGGTGGTGGGGGGTGCTAGCTAATCTTGAACGCAATTTACAAACTTTTCTGTCTGACTGTGTGTGATCGAGATGCTACCAATATCTCATGGCGTTGGGCCTTTAAAAAAGTCCACGGCGCCCCACGTGTAATGCTGCTTTAACTACAGGTGGTGGGGGGTGCTGCCTAATCTTGGACGCAATTTACAAACCTTTCTGACCTCTGACGACATGGAAATAGAACCGCTATCAGCGTGACATCTACAAGCCGTGAAATTGACAAGCCGTGAAATTGACAAGCTGTTGACATCATTGCACAAGCAAACACCTGATGCTTTAAGAAGATTAAGGTAATTATGTTTGATTACATTTGAAAGACATTTGATTACATGAGAAAAAATAGCTCCCATTTAATCCATTCAGAATGAAGAATTATACAAGTGAATGTACTGTACTGTAAACTAAATTTATGTACCAAAAGATATCAAATAAGTTATAAAATAGTATTAATATTCATAAAAGAAATAACTATTTGCTGTTTTATTATTTAATGAATAAATAATAATGCACACTTAAGTTGTTGCTTGTTCTATTGATCATACAAAGTTAACTAACATTGCTAAATTAAACAGTTTTAACTTTTTATTTATTTCATTAATATTATTATTTCTTCTTATGCATAACTTTATAAAAAGAATAGATAACTTTAACATTTTGACTAAAAATCGTATAATTCTATTTTGGGTAAAATTAATGAAATATGTAATTTATGTTTATGTATTTTTGTATATTTATTTATATATTTATTGGAAAAGCGTAACATGAAACTTGGTGACGTCATCATTGATTTCTCCCACCCAGTGTTATAAAACGATTGTGTGTCACATTAGCATGATTGGAATGATGTAGTACTGAACACATTCCGTAACTTGAGAACTTAAAGCTAACCATCGTCATTATCTGATATGAATAGGTGCTCACGAAACGATACCAGCCCAGAATCACAGAATGAGAAAACAGCTTTTATTTGCATATTACAAAGAATCAAAGGACGATATTTCTGTCTTTTCAATTATATCATCCCCTTCACAAAAAAAATATCAAAAAAAAATCCAAAATATTCATTAGACAATTGATTTAATTTAATTTAAATGAAAACTTATCGATCAGTTAAAAAAATTCAATCAATATATTTTCATTAAAAATAAATTAAGATAAATTCAAATTAGATGCGAGTAACTCGGACATGATTTATTATGTCGTAGAAGATCAAACTGTAAACACATTCTTTTAAAAATATTTAAAAAAATAAAGAAAAAAGGATAAATTGACGTTGGCATGGACAATAACTGTCAAAAGTCTTTTTCCATCAGAATATCATCTTCATCTAAAATTCTGAGATTCATACATCACTTTTGTCTGTCGTAGAACACCGATAACATATCCTAGGTAACATCGGTAACACAGGTAACCAGAGACAATAAGCCTGGATGCCAGACTTGATAACCATAGGTTAGCATACACCCACACCTCAACTAAGAATTCAGAAACCATTAAATAATAATAAATACACATCTAAATCAGAAATAATTTGATATCGTCTTAACACGGAAACCTTTCTAATGATTTATGTTTCATCCTATCACTTTATAACCATGGGGGAATGAAAGCGGTTATCGTAGTTATGAGGGCATTTTAAGTGTTTATAGTAAGTATGTGAGACTACCACGTGGAAAATCTTACACATGCCAAGGAAAAACGGAAAAGCGACGAGGAAAAACGGAAATGCAATGGGGAGAAGAATGTACAGGTGTGGAACACTTATGCTCGGACCAAGGTCAGACGGTCAGCGTTCTGAGAGGTGTCAAGATAAACCCTCCCGCAATCTATTAGGTCTATTAAGACAGACATCGGTGGTCATCACAGCTTACCTTGGCCAGCCGGTGTATCTCGATCAACATATCTCAGCCGAAAAACCAACCATACCAGAAACATCAGTAGCTCGTAAAATAAATGTCAAGACAGTATTTAAGAAATATCTATATAACTTGGGTGGGGCCTAAGGAAATTGCTGATGGTTGCTACCTGACCGTAGCCATTTGTTCAGAATATTTCCAAATGTATACTCATGGAAATAAATTAAGGGCCGGTGGATATTTTGTAGGGAAGCATTCTACCAAATTCTGTTTGAGGAATCTGGTGCCATTATTCTTGTAATATTCCTGCAGGGTTTTCAAGAGTATGTACTTAAGCCTGTAGATATTTGGATTTTTTTTGGTTAAAATATTATAAAACTAAATTTATGTCCATTAACCCTCTCCATGCTAAAGGCAACCAGAGATGCCTAAAAATGTTTTCCTGTGCCTAATCCAGCCGTATTTAACATTGTTGAGTATATTTTCGATTAGTTGCTAGTTCTTTAACATGTTAACACTTAGTACAGAAGGTAATCTGAGATGCCTTAACCCTCTCCCTGCTGGATTAGGCACAGGCACAGCTCTTTGGGTCATCTTCAGTTGCCTCTAGCATGGGCAACCAGAGATGCCCTAAAGAGCAGTGCCTGTGCCTAATCCAGCAGGGAGAGGGTTAAATAAAGATTGAAATCATTGGCATCATGACACAAAACAGATGTGAAAAATGTTGAAAAACTTCGACCAATGCAATCTTAACACGAACAATATGTGTGCCAATAGTAAGAAATTTAAAAGTAAACTATTAAACACAGTTGAAATTGTAACAACTTCATCAATTACAACAATTGTAATGATGCCTTACATCTTACAGCCATCACCAGTTATTTGAGAGAAAAAATATTACATTACCACATCAACAATATATCTAATGTGCACTGTCATCAATTATAACTTACGGTAAAATTGCAATCACTCTTTACATATTTCAAATACAGTCTTATCGCCAGTTATACGGAAAGAATATTACATTATTACATCATAAAACCGTAATCTAATTGCACTGTCATGTTGGAATGAAGTTGATCTGATATAGAAACCAATTAATTTCACAATCAGCTTGAACCTTGCATGTTTTATGACAGGATGTATCTGTGTTAATTGACTCTGGCTTAGTGTTTAGTGTGAAAGGGGTTGAATATGTCATAACGTCAGTTAGTTATTTAGCCACAGTTCAAGGATACATTTCTTGAATATGACATAAATTATTTTTTAATCTGAATAGATGCCAGGACACACCTTTAAGTCACTTGGAATACCAAATATTTTCTGCATCATGTTTCCAAAATAATAATAATAAAAAAAATAAAAGAATAATAATATTGGCTACTTCTAAAGTGCATTATTCCACACTTATAGGTGTAGTAAAATTAAATATATATATATAAAAAATAAATATGAACATATTGAAGACCAGTGGGACCTGTGGAACATTTATTTAATTGCCCAATTATACTTGTGTAGGCAAATCAAATGAGCATACTTTCAGGTAAAATATGTTTGACCATGAATATTGTCAACAAATCGTGATTGTATGCCTTTAAATTAGAACTCAGATCCCACAGTTTTTCATTCCTATGGACTAACCACTGTGCTCTAAGCTAAAAAAACCACAATAATTCACTCATTCTAAGCATAAAACAGACGTTGTTTCTGATTTGACAGAAATGACATAAACATGATAAATTATCTCCAAGGTATGTGTGACATACAAAACATACAATAAGTGTAACTGATAACAAAAACAATTTGAAAAAGAATTATCAGAAACATACTTCAAATTCAGGGGCCCTATTCTCGAAACGTTCTTACAATCTTTTTAGCCTGCCATACAAATTTTTAAGATTGTTGTACAGGTCCCCAGATCCATATGACCTACAGCTCACTTACTTGAGAAATTCCTCTATTAGTGTCTATGTAATTAAGGTAGATATGGATGATACACGGTCAACATCAACATTAAAAGACAAGTTAATACTTTGCAGAGATGGTCTAGACATTGCCGTCAATAGTAGGTAAAAAAAAAAAAAAACTCAATCTGTTAACATAAGTTTGTGTTATGAAGCCACTTATCTATGGCTCATTGAGAAGAAACAGGACAACAGATACAGTGATTTTTAATTAAAAATTAATTAACATAAATTAACTAAATTTATTAATTAGCTGTCTCTGAAGTTAAGTGTTAGCAAATTTTTCATATTCCAAAACTTTGTTCATAATTTTCCACCAGTAAAATGTTTACAATCTTTTGAATACATGTACACTGATAGGTTACATTATCAATGTAGATGGTATAATCCCTATGGTGAGTGAGTAAATATGGAGTTTAACATTGCTGCGGCGCGGAAATCTTTCACCCATTTGCGACGATAATCTCTATGTAGTTGAGTAAGAAAGTGATGGAACCACGATTCATTAATGCAGCGCTTTGAGAGTGCAATCATAGAAATATATTGAAACAAATAGAAAACATTGTATGGAAATATCAGTACATTATAATCTGATATCAAAGGCAGCTATATACAGCTTCCAATGTTACATATCTACATAGAAATTTCTGTTCTTTCACAAATCAAAGTGGGTACTGCCAAGGTGATGCTATCTCTCCATAGCTGTTTCAGTTAGTAGTGGAAATACTTGACATTAATTAGGGGATGTTGAGATATAAAGACATGCAACTTTTTAGAAATCTAATACAGAACTAAAGGTATGCCAAAGAGGATAGAGGATGAGGCTAAAGATCATAGATAAAATGTGGATTCAAAGTAGATTGAATAATAAGAAGACTGTTATCCATATATCACATAATGAGTAATTTGTTTCGAGAGAAAGTTAGGAATAAAGTCCTTCAAGAAAAATCCCACGTAATTATATATTGATGGCATTTCTTCTGTGTTTGTTTTTATTTTGCGTTGCGGGCTTGGAAATATTTTTCAATAGTAATTCGCTCATGTCATGGTTTGTCAGTTCACAGGTGGAGGAAACCTGCAAAAACCATAGTGCAGTGTTGCAGCAAACCTGCAAGCACTGACCGGTACTGACAAACCAAGAATGATAATATTGCTTTCAGTCTTACGGTACATCCTATGATGACTTCATCAGACTCATGGCAACATTTTATAGTTTCAACAACAAACAAATATTCCAAAACTTCACATGATTAATATTTATTGTTTTAAGTATGTGTGAGGTATTGTTTTATGCTGCAGCGAGAAATCTTTTATTTTATTTTAATTATTATTATTTTATTTTCTTCACCATCACCCCCGATACAAATGTAATTATTGAAATTTCTTCCTTTATAGGATTTAATTGAAAACAAGATACAAGGTTTCAACCAGAGCTATAACTAGACCATGATCTATCATTATCAGCAGTGTACAGTATGATCCAATCTGGATAAACATCCATCACTATAATGATCCAATCTTTGCTTTAGATACTACAATGGGCCGTATATCATCATTAACTAATCATGAAGAGAATAACCTTCTAAGAACTGGTTTAAAACGGGTATGACTATTTGTATCTTGTGGGGGTATAAGTTCTCAGAATGTGAAAAGATGAAAGAGAAATTTCATATCAATACTACTGCTTTTGGAATATGGGACGGTCATCAAGAATACACATAAAAGATCAGACAAAAGTTATTACCGGTAACTACGACAAGTAATGTGACTGGTGCTGTTGTTCATAACAAACCCGATATAGACGGGACCTTTCATCGTCAAAAGTTAATTAAAGGCTCAAGATGTCAATAATCTGACTGCCCACTGTTGTTCTTTGGCAATTCTGACAATTTCAACGTTGCTAGAACTGAAATTTCTAGCTTTTTAAATAAGGACCAGTAGTAAATTCACAGCTAATAACTTGACCCCAGGACCAAATAATCAGTGAATTTTCGTGGAAAATTGACATGCCTATAAAAACTTTTTAAAGAATTAAAAAATAAGAAAAATATTGTGGACATGTTTATAACTTGACATGACCTCCCCAGTCTCAGAACCACACCATCGTCTGCCTATGTCCCCACCACCTATACTACACCATAGTCTGCCTATGTCCCCACCCCCTATACTACACCATAGTCTGCCTATGTCCCCACCCCCTATACCACACCATAGTCTGCCTATGTCCCCACCACCTATACTACACCATAGTCTGCCTATGTTCCCACCCCCTATACTACACCATAGTCTGCCTATGTCCCCACCACCTATACTACACCAAACTCTGCCTCTGTCCCCACCACCTATACTACACCCTACTCAGCCTATGTCCCCA
>JAUTBV010144999.1:0-11052 GCA_032361325.1 Lepetodrilus fucensis | reverse complement strand
ATGGAAAAAAATATGATGAAAATATGAATAAGCATACCTAAAAAAATATTTTCAGTCCGTACCCAGGATATTTTCGGGAATGTATCACCAAATGATAACAGCGCTAGGCTTTGTTTACCTACATATGCAAATTTCCAAGATGGCAGCGGAACTGTATTTAGATGTATACAAAAATAATATAATATTATATCAATCTGCATTGTTATGTACCGATATGTTGCCTGGTGATATGATATGTGCATCATCATGCTTTGTATCGGTGAATCGTTGCAAAGCCTGTATAAGCATTGCTTCCTACACTCACAGTATTGACAGGTAGATATAATAGGCTGCAGGCCATGTCATGTTAAATCTTGACACATTTACATTATCACAGCGTGTCGGCATTGCATATCACATAACAGTTGGGCAGCGGGTCTCCAGGTGACTTTACTTCTTACTGGACATATCTGTCTCAAGTGTCGCCGGGTTCCACGTTTCACTTGGATTGGGGAAATCTGGCAACAAATTGAACATCACATTTATATTTTTTATTTTTGGTTGGCATTGGGGTTTAGAGCCGCTTCCAAGATTCTTTCATTTATAGATTTCAGTCAGGATAGATATTAAAAAATAATATTTATACCTCTCCAGTCACATTTTCTCATACTGGCTCTGGTGTGAAATTGACAAATACTCAAGATAAGAATTCATTGAATTGAGTGCACACAGATCCATTGACTGGAGTAATAATGTAGCGCCATGAGAATGTGTACGATTTGGAACAGGCGCATTAAAAACATGCATTATTATTATAATATTAATAATTGATAAAAAGCTTGCAAGTGCATGCCTACAACTGACCGCTTCCTAGTCCACTCCACTGATCTGGTACGTGAAGGAAGTAACGATCCATGGCCTCCAGAAAGCGAGAGCGATACAACTGAGGGGAGACAACTGTGGGTGTCTTGCCTGAAACATACGATTCTCACATACTAAGCCATAAACATATCAAACATATCATCACTTCCTTATACTGTATTAGTCTGTATCTATTATCAATCAATATTTGTAACGTATCGGTGAAAGATTCCTGCTGTGATGTACAACAAGATTTAATCATTTAGTACCAATCATTAAGGCGGCTCTCCACGTGCGATTTCTTGTGCTAGTTCACAGTCCGACAGCGATTTGCACGTGAACTACAACTTGCCATTAACTATCTGACATCTGAAAGTCATGAGAAAATGTTCTATCGACAGTAACTCGCAGACATATGTTGACAATTACTCTCACGTGGAGAGCCGCCTTTAGAATTTAAATACAAATGTAAACTTTCTCTGATATTTTGGTTAGTCTTGGTATTAAACAAAATTCTGAAACATATTCTTTTATCACAATCAGAAGATAATTATGCAATGTGCATCTTCATTCATGGTCAAATATTAAACAGACAGGCTAGAGCAGGGTTTACTGACTAGGGCAATCCCCGGGCTAGAGTTACGGAGTTGAAGAATTCTGGTTAATGTGAGTAGAGTACCTTGCCCTCCTATGATGCCAATCTGTGATTTCACCAACATTTCCAGCTTTTTGTCCCAGGTAAAGGTTCGGATGTAGTCTGAAAGTTCAGATAGAAGTTAGACTAAAAGAACAAGGACAAAATAATTTACTAGCAACCACAGTTGTTGCTTCCAATGGGAAGAAATCTAAATTAGAAAAAGAGATAAATCAACTGGATACACAGTTCACATTGCTGGTGATAGCCGTACAGAGTTAGCTCCCTTACTTATCAAAGATTCCTAACCACTAACTGTACTTTTTTTTCGACGCATGCGCAGTTACCAAGGATCAACACTGCACAGTGTAAATGCACATGCGTCAGACAGAAAGTACAGACATTACAGCTACTACAAAAAAACCACCACCTCGGTAATAAACTGAGTTTTAAACTCAGATAAAATCAGCTAAAGTCCCAGTATTCTCAAGAAATCCAACCAGGGTATCGTTTCTCGAAGCTCTCTTAGCCGCTAAGGGACCATAGCACTCTTTTTGCTGATAGCTAATACATTGCTAAGAGTGCTATGGTCCCTTAGCGGCTAAGAGAGCTTCGAGAAATGATACCCAGGTTACTGAACAGGAACTCAGGAGTCGCTGGTGATGGCCGTGCAGAGTTATCTCCCCTACTTACCAATGATTCCTACCACCAGCTCCATCCTGGCCTCGTCCAGCCCCACTAGGAGAGAGTAGTCCATCACCAGGTTACTGGACAAGAACTCGGAGTCGCTGGTAATGGCCGCCTTCAGCACTGTCTTGGAGTGTGGCCGCATGTACAGAGGAGACTCCACACTCACTGTGGACAGGAAGTGGTAAAGGTCACAGGTTACAATGGAGTGTCTGAGTTTTAACGTCGCTGTGGGAATCTTTCACCCATTTGCAACGATAGGTTACAATGGAGGAACAATAGAACTGAAAACAGCCCCAATATTACAAACATTTTTGAGTACGATTTCAGGCTCACGGTTAAATTCTCTATGTGAATTTGTGAACAAAATCTTGAATTGAGCATGGAATCTTAGTGAAAAATGTTTCATAATATCAGGGTCAGATCTGCAAGTGAAATTTCTGATCACATACTGAGGTGTGGTATAAAAATAAGCTTTACTGCTCAATTATCAATCCTCATTCATTGTTTTAATAAAAATATGTTTAAACAATTAAATAGGTGAACACAGTATAGGGCACCTAACAGGCTTCCTATTTTTACGTTGGACATCAGAAAAATGGAAACAGAAATTTGCCGCTTCGTGGTGCGCAATTTCTCATCAGACAGAACCCAGATTGTTATTCACTGACGTTCCTATATGTGATGACTTTTTGAATGATTTTCATACTTGTAGCGCTGCAGATATATTGCAACATACACATCATAAAAATAATAATTGATTTACGATGTAAACAGACAATATTTGCAGCGCCAGACCACTTAATAACTGAAAACAGAATATGACCCAGGTTATTCGCGGTTACTCCCCCTTTGATTGCTGTTTACTGTTACGTAGATTTCCATGTATTGTCTTATTCAAGCTTTACGTAGAGAGTTTACGTCCGCTTCAAACATCCAGACTACTGTACGAGTTGAATAATTTCTCCAAAGATTTTATTTCGGTGTCATTCTATTCAGAAAAGCTTGGAAAATATATCTGAAGCAAATATTTACTTAAAAGGGATTATGGAGGTACGAACAGCTGTGTTTATTAACGATTTTGTCAGATAGTCATGCCGTTATAGGCCTAATAATATGGTATCGAATACCTGTGATTCAAATATATCTCCCAAATATGATTGATAAATTCATAATTACAGTAATATTGCAGAATAAATTCATAATACAGTAATATTGCTAGTTATCTTTGTGTAATCGTATTCACCGTTCTGTGACACTCAGTGAGATGAACGATCCAAAGGCTTGCTACCCGGAAGTTAGAATTTCAAAATGGCAACTTAGTCGTCCTATTCTAAAAGGTTCATGAAATATTAAACTTGGGTATTTTAAAATAATGTTTTTGCTATAATAGGCAGTATCCTTGTGGTATACTAAAAGCATTGTGATACATACATTTCAACAGGTTTTCATCCAGTAAAACCAGCTCTTCCTCTCGTTTCCCAGATGTGTTCACAAGTCGGTTCCTCATTGACCCCTTCAGGTCAAAAGTCTGATGAATAAATAAATCAATAAATACAACATTGAAATTAACAACAACAACAAAATCTTCTCTCTTTTTTTGCATTGGGGTTTAGGGCCACTTTCAAAATTCTTTCACAGATTTTTTACAACAATTAATTTGAACATTGTCAATACATTTTCATAAATTAAAATTAAAAACTTACTTCCACACATTATTTATTAAGAATTGCATACCTGTGTGATCTTGCGATTGTAGAAGAGGTTTTCCACCACCAGCAGGTCTTGCTTCAGAGCGTGGTTAGTCTGCGTGTTCCGGAATCCAATACGATACACACCTAGGATCTTAGCCAGGGCTGTGGCTTTCTGAAATAATTCAGTAATAAGTGAATAAGTGAAAATGGATATTTAATGTGACTGTAGGAATCTTTCACCAATTTGCCTATACTACACAATTTACTTGAAAAGAAGACACATAATTTCCTTGAAAAATATTCTTGTTGATATTGTCTTTGCACTTTCAAAACAAAATATTTTTTAAATGTTTCAAAAGTGTTGAAAATGCCCATATAAATATGCATCTTATAGGGAAAGCAAGTATTTTCTCGTGGTATTTCAATAATAATGTGATGTGAATGTTGTTGTGTGAAAGTAAAACCAATATTTATTATTGTATGCAAGAAATATATACCGGTACATGTACATGCACCCCAATCTTCCCCACATGTGAAATTGTTCTCCACAACCAAGTTGAGACCATGCCTCCAGATTGGATTCAAACTAAAGCCTTCACGTCTGTAGTCACACTACTAGTAGTGTACTAGTCACACTACTAGTACACTACTGGTACACTACTAGTACACTACTAGTACACTACTGGTACACTACTAGTACACTATCGATCCCATTCACTTGGTGGTTTTCCTACCTTTTCTCTGTAAGCTCTGGTGATGTATTTGAAAAACTCGGGTCCAAATTTCTCAAATGACTCAACTTCCATCCCAGACATCTGTTTCAGGATAAATCGGTCGTCTACAAAATAATGATACAGTTCGTAATGCCTTGATAGATCTATATCAAGAAGGGTACTGTACAAATTCTTCCTAAGCAAAATTATTTTTCATAACAAAACATATTTTTAATTGGCTTAATAGTAATGATAAATTGGCATATATGTGAAACATCTTTATTTGAAAATTGCATATCTTATGAAAAAAATGCCACCCACTTTAACCCTCTCCCTGCTGAAGGTGACTAAGTTGCCCAATCAATTGATTTTATTCAGCAGGGAGAAGGTTAAAAATAAAGTTGCAGATGCCTCGTTTACATTATATATTCGCAATAAAATATATACGAATTATGATTTAAATCAATAAGTTCAAATTTCATGACCTGCAGTATATTGAAAGAGGTATTTTCAAATATACTTACCATCTGTTTTACAGAAAGTCGATCCAGATTTACCTCCCTTTGCTTCCCAGGGTTTGCACCTGGATAGGGATCTCACAAACCTAAAAGCATAATCAAGTTGCAATATTTATTAACCTAACCCACTTAATACTGAAGTATTATGTTTGGAAATTAAATTTGCTGAATAATTTAGAAATAATATAGGACAGTGTATCAATTTTATAGCATTTGTTGGGTAACAGGGGCGGATCCAAGGGGAGGCTCACCCGGCTTGGGGGGGGGGGGGGGGGGGGGGCGGGGGGGGGCACCCCGGGGGGGCCCCCCCCCCCCCCCCCCCAGAACTGGAAAAGTTGTTCTATAAACATATATTTTGTATTATGGTGAAATTATGAGCCCCCTCTAAATTACACTTTGAGCTCCCCTAACCTAAGTCTGGATCTGCCCCTGGGTAACATGTATAATGATGGATATCTTTAAATCAAAATTAATCATTATTCGTACATTTCTTCTCCAGCGGGGAAGATGTGTTTCCTGAGTTGTCGGAATGGTTCAGCGAAGTATATCTTACAGTAGAACCTGGCCCCACTGTCAGAGAACTCTGAAATACCACAGATTGGAATGAAGCAAGAAGAATACAAAATAAATGTTAAATAAATACATAGTAAAGAAAACACATAACGCAGCATTTGTATGCAAGATTAATTGTTTGACCTATTTCATTTCTCAAAAGCATTACAAATATTGTGGGAAGACATTGACAGTTGTCTGTCCTACTAGTACTGCCCATGTATCAGTAGAAAGGAACTGTAGATACATTACTAAGACATATTGCTTCATTATGAACTAGCTTGATTGAATTAGTGCTTTGCCGCAGTGGGAATAGTCCATTCGAATTAGAAGTAGAATTAATTGATTTGGAAAAAAATTAAAAATTAAGAATTAAAATTATTTTTTAATGGTCATGTTCGTACATTTAGGGTTGTTAATTTAGGTGTTCGACCTATTAGAGGGTTCAAATAATTAGAGTAATTAGGGTAACTAAAACTTATTGAGTGAATATATTGCAGGGAATATTCCATTAGAATCAGAACTAGAATGAATTTATTTCAATGAACTAAAACATATTGAGTGAATATATTGCAGGGAATGCTAGCATAATGTTCACGGGCGACTCATAGTACATGTACTCACGTAATTCAATGTGTGGACTGAGAGTTTGCTTATTACTGGGCTTGGACTTGTCCATTTCAGAGATTGTACTTGTTGTTAAAAAGTCAGGCTCATCTGAAAGTAGTAGGCAAGTGATATCTCTTCATTTCATAATTAAATAATTGTTAATAGTACCAGGGACATGGTTGCCATTTGGATCACATGACAATGACTCACGACATCAGGAAGAACTCCAGAAGACTATTTGTATTGTATGCAACATACATGGTGCGAGATACTATGAGATAGTATATAATATTACAGTTTGAACTACTTTACATTTCACGTGCAGCACGTGTCAATTTAAACATCTGATTGACATGTTTATAAAAGACTCAGTGTAGAGGTTTTGCCTTCTGCAGTATCTGTCCTCCTTTAGATATTGATTGCATATGCTGTATCCATATCTACGTCATTCTACTGGCATTATTATATTAAATAGTAAACTAAATATAATTATACATTTGTGAAACTTGTATTTTGAATGGTCTGCATTATGCATGTTGTGCTCAAGGAAGAATAATTTTATGTTTGAATTATTACATGCATATTAATTTCTGGACTTCATGAACGGTCATCTATAGAATAGATGCAATAATAAATTGTGGTAACTTAGAATATTTTCTTTGTTTGCATAAAATCAATAATCCACTCAGTACGATAGATTACAGATGTCAGTTTCAAACTAAGAATGGAGACTCCAATGTCTGACAATCTACCACTGCTGTATCACCTAATCATCCCGACATTACATGTAAAATACTTGTATCATAATATTCATACTGATCACAGTGAGTGTGCCTGGGTCATTTCAGTATCATTTTCATTACAAGTCAATTGATAAGTTTGTGTTTTGGTCAATTTATGCTTTGAAACCAATTCATCACGATCATTGATGAGTGAAATGTAAAGTCTTCCACCACTATCCCATGTTCATTGCTGTGCAGTCTTGGTAGCCAATGGCAATGTGTATGTGAAATGAAAGAAGAAAAAAGGTCATTGATGAAATTAACTTTATTGGAAAATTCAGCATGAAACATGGCATACATACTTCTACATGTACTTTTCATAATGAAAAATTGACAAACAAAAGAATCAATATGGCTCAATGTTAAAATTTGGAGTGATATGCCAGCAATGAAATGGAATGACGATTACAAACATCTTTGCTGAAATGATCAATTAAAATAATAAGTTGGAGGCATATTTGCAAGTTCACAACATTCATTGATTCTGTGAAAGTTTGATAAATGTCATTTGATGTCAATGGGGTAGTGGGGGTAAGGAGATGGACAATTCTCCTTAGTATCGGCCGTGACGATCACGCGAGCGCGGCCTGTCTCGGGATTTGGGACTCTTATTCCTGCTGCGAGATCTGCGACGCTCTCCTCCTCCTCCTCCTCCCCCTCCTCCTCCTCCTCCCCCTCCTCCGCGTTCCCTGCTGCGACTGCGATTACGCCGAGTGGGTGGCGATCTTGACCTCCTCCTCTTGCGACCTCCTCCGTACAGCTCGCGCCTCAGCTCTCTGGAGATTGGCTTGAGGTGCATGAAGTTGCAGAATCCACCTCGTGTGCACTCGCCCATCTCGTACTGGCGGCAGCACGCCTCACGGAAGTCGGTCACTGGCGACAGCTCGGCATGAATCGGGCGGCAGTTGAACCATCGGTTGTTGAGCTCGTTTACAGCTTTCTCTGCGTCCTCTTCACGGTGGAAGCGTACATATACGTTGCCGACCAAGTGGTCGCCCAGGTTGTCGCAGACATTCATCTCTTCGATCTCCCCATACTTCTCCATTTCCACGTACACCTCTTCAAAGAACTCGTCGTAGTGCGTTTGAATTTCGAACTCGTCCATGTGGATATGAGACCCGTCCGCAGTCAGAGCAGCATTTTGTGGGTTAAGATACAAGTTCAGCAGCAAGACGGTCTGACTGAACGTTGGCTTATTGTGGAGTCGCGAGCACCGATCTCCATGGCGACATGCTCCAATTTTGAAGTAGAAAGAACAGTTGACCTTATCTTTCTCTGTGCCGAAGATGGAAGCTAAATATTCTGCCATATCTTGGGTAAGCTGTAAGTGATTAAAACAGCAGATTACTTCTTCTTACGGTGTGAAGGGGGTAGGACTGGTTAAATAGAGTATTGTCACCTTTCACGAATGCAACAAGAGTTCAAATAGTGCGTGGTACAACCCATTGATCAAAGTCTTTCAGTTTTCAGTCAAAATTGCCACCACAATCGTTGCTTTTACGTTTCGCTATTAAGGTCGACACAACGACCGCGTAGCCACACAGAGCGTTCCTTTTAGTTCCTTGGTTAGGTAGTAAGTGTCTCCAGGAGACAAAAACAGGATATAATTAATCTAATCGTCAATAATTCATGAATTTGTACTTCCGTCTAAAACCACAACATTACAAATGGGGGGCCCACGCTGCAGTTATTCCGCTAGGTGGCGCGTCGGTATTTCCGATTAGTTCGGAAGTGATCGTAGCGAACAACAACAAACCGTGTTGATTAGTCTAGCTAAACTAACGTGTAGACAACCTAATCAATAGATTTATATCTACAGATTTAAAACTAACAAATACATTAACGATGCATTGATCTAGTCTAGCATCTAAACGTGACCTAGTTCCATTAGCCGGATAGGAAAGTCGGAAAGAAAGACAGTTGAGTTGTGGAAGATTCGTGAATAAAACTTAAAATTAAAAGAGTTATTATCGAAATCTATAATTATGTAATTGCTAGATGTAAATCTATATGTCTGTTAACCCTAACCCTATCACTGACTAAACAAATTGGTGAAATAGAGTGGGCCCCTGATCTCCACCTTCGCACCAACCCGTGCATTTGTTTTATAATGAATGTTTCGTTGCCAATCAATCGTCGCATACTGTCATTTCAACTGTATTCGTTCGGTGCACAACAATGAATCTGATAAAATACTATGTTGTACTGTTTTAATTTTTGAAAGTTGAAATGACTGGGGCTCCAACGTAGAGGGGGTGAATTCAAAATGATATACATCTGTTTATCATAAACTGCCTGGCATACTAGTCCCCAGAAGCGACTTTCACAATATTTACCATTAAATGTGTTCACTATTCAGTCTAGAAGGTATATCCTAACTGAAACCAGTTTACCAAATGTTATGTGCCAGTCAAAGGATCACAGATATTTGTTATTGCTCAAGGAAAACAAAATATCATTAATTATAAGTAAGCATTAAGGAAAGTAGTGGAAACCAAATCTCATGCAACATAGTGCATTTTATTTTACCAAGCATCCATTTAAGCCACAGCTACATCAATTAGCTTTTTTTATTAGGGTCGAGTGGAGCAGGAATTAAAGTAGTCTGCTCGTTTGGGGGGTTTCCCAAACCTGTTTAAGACTCATTGACATACAGAGAGGTATCATTTTCAATAATGTTCACAAGATCAAAAACAAAAAGTATTTGGGTTTGAAAAGGGGGGTTTATTAGTGTTAATTCAGGCAAATATGTGAATACAATATGAGTGTACTTGCAGTTGTAGAAGACATGATGAGCATTTCAAATGGATTTTATATAACAGCATTTCAAAATAATTTTTAGTTTGCACGAGCAAGCAATTATATATAATATTTACATCTGTAATTTAATGTATAATATATCCCGCAACACCATACACAAGGCAGCTTTATAAATATATATTGTCATTTAGCCAGCACCAGGAAATTATGGCCAGATGGTTGTGTGTTAATTCTTGCACATGAATTGCATCTAAAAGATTGAATCTAAATAAAGATAGCAGAACAAAATAATTATGTTTAGTGAATATAAACAGTTGTTTGATTATTAACTAATATTCACTTCAACAGCAATTATTCAGTTAACCTTCTCCCTACTGAATAAAATCAATGTGTTCTATTTATGCATGTGATCGGCAAATTAAGTCGCCTTCAGCAGGGAGAGGGTTAAGATTTAACCTACATAAGCATCACTACATGCATCATGTTCTAACTCCACTTGACTGCTCAATTAGACTGTGTTGCCTTCAAACCCCTGTATTTCATGGCAATGATATATCAAAGCACTAACATACTGTACATCATGCTGTATAGGCTCAGGTGGCCCAACTAATTCAATCGTTGGTAATAGGGTGCTGATCTTATACCCCAGAAAGTCCCCAAATGTTTCTTGATGTTGAGAGTAGATCAGACTTTCCGATCGAAAACCGATGTACTCATCTCAAAAACCATCATATAACTCCACATACTTATCAATGACATCTTATTCTGTGACCGCAAATTCCAGAATCAGTCGCCATGTAGGATGTTGACATATACTGTAGCTGTTGTGTTAATAATGTTTTGATGGGTTAGTTCTTGAATACTCGCGGGAAGACAACTCAATCTTCCACCAGGCTAACCTTCCCTGGAGTGAGATGCACTAGTTGAGAATGTCGCAGTGCATGCAGCTGCTGTGCCAATACTACCATGCAGAGATCACCAATGAGTCTCAAGTCCATACTGCAGAAAGATCATAGTGCTACACGAGTCAAAACTAGGCTGCACTTTGGCTATGTTACTTTTCGTAAGTACATGTAATATTCACTGAATCGGTTTCCTCATATACGGTACTGTAAATCATGAAATTAATGCGAGCAGAATATTTATGCGAAAAATGCGACCGCCGTAGTGTCGCATTTAATTGCTGGCGTTAAAGGTAAGACTTGGAGGAAAACATGTATGGAGACATGGCCGTTCGCATTTTATTGGTGTCGCATTTACGTC
>JAUTBV010144988.1:0-11053 GCA_032361325.1 Lepetodrilus fucensis | reverse complement strand
ATGACCATGTTTGGATATCTATGACCATGTCTGGCTATCTATGACAATGTCTGGCTATTTATGACCATGTCTGGATATCTATGACCATGTCTGGCTATTAATGACCATGTCTGGCTATCTATGACAATGTATATCAATGACCATGGCTGACCATAAAACTGACAATGACCATATATCTTACTATAAAAACAAAAAACAATAAAGACTATAACTGACCATGACCGATTGACCATTACAGAATAATTTTTATCGGCTGTCATCCTCATAGTCATAGCCTTCTGAAGAGTTAGTGTGTAAAAGAAATAACGCAATAAATACTTTTTGATAAAACAAAATCATGTCATGCCCTGATGGAACATCAAACACAATAAAAATAAAACTCTGACTCATAGGTTTTGACATAAGAGTCGTGATTATTGGTGTCATGACCAATGCATGAACTACTAGTATACTACAGACAAGTCTGAGAGATACAGCAAAATAGAAAACAAGGCATTACTCAGATATCTCACACTAAGTGTGTTTTCTCCAGAGATCCTAGCCACGTACCATCAATACACAGTTTTTCTCCATGTTAATGTGGACATATAGTTCACACAAAGTTACACACCTAGTCATTAAAATGTAATAAAATACTTTACAACAAAAATAAAAAGAAGCTACATACAGTACCATAATCTGATAATAAAACACCTAAATTAAGCGCCAATTTTCTTTTTTAAATGGACCCTAAAAATACGAACATGACCATTTAAAAATAATAAAAACATTAAAAAAAGTTCAAAATACAACTGATATAGTCATTATTTTGCTTTAACTAATTATGGCGACTTCAAATATAAAATTGAGTGAGTTGTTTTACAGTCGCAGTTGTCAAATGTAAAAAAGAAATACATGCATGTAAACTACTCGGGACTTAATATGCTGCTGTCATGGTACCAATACTTCCCGGCAATACTGGCATGGCACTCGATCACATCTGAGGGGTTAACCTAGCTATCAGTCATCCAGTAAAATACTCCTATATACCAGTAGTACCTATATATCAGTGTACATCAAGGATATAAAAAGTCCAACATCACACATCAAACACAACACAAACTCTGCACAAAGAAACGAGCGTACACGTGACGTATATCGAAAACACTCAGGTGTTGAAATCCTTGGCTGAGAAGCAGGCCGAGAGAAAACCTTGCCTCCATGCCAGCCACCTCTATCTTAAACTATGGAGTCTTTCAAATGTACACGCAATATCGTGTTCATATTTTCTGGACAATTGAAAAGCTGACACCTGTATTCAACTCCCCAATTCGATCGAATTAAATTTTTATTTATTTAGGAAATGTTTGAAGTGCAGTTGGCTAGTACAAGGTTTTCCATGCTTGTTTTATTTCTTATGTGTCTAATTTTGTTGTAATTCAATATTGTATTTGCCGTACATGGGTGAAATATTCCTGCAGATCCATAAAGTGTTAAATAAAATAACTAAACAAAGTTATCAAGCTTCCAGACAACTGGGATTGACTATTTTTAATCATAGTAGTAAGTCATAAAATTATCAAACAGTAGTGAAATGTGGAATTTCAATTCATAATGGCATCTTGTGAAGTAATAAGGGCTTCAGTCTGAACAGTATCACAACAGCACAAAACCAATATCACTGTTTACCTTTCAAATCCTGAAAGCAACTAGAAATTCCCTAATTTATATTGATTCATTTTGTCAAAAATATTATAATTATGTAGAGGCCATTTGAATCTTAATGAAAATAATTATATCTTTTATTTTTGTCATAATACTAGTTTTATAATAGTCATGAGAAGCTACTGGTAGTTTAACTTTAAATTGGGTTGGCACAGAAAGGCCAGTAGATCCCATTATTTCTAAATAACTTGAAACATTTCCAACTGTTTAAATCCAGGATAACTTTATTGATTAAATTTCCTCTTTCCTAATTGAATGTCAGCGACATGAAAGAATGTCAATTTAAAGGCCGTAGACGCAACACGATGAGAAATTACACCGGTATTTAAATAAAACACCAGGATTTAGAGCGATTTCTTCAAAAGTATAAATATTTTCACGGTAACACAACACAAATTACTGGAATGGACTGAGACTGGAAGGAACCTTAAAGTATGCAAAGCTCGTACATTTGTGGAGGCTGGAAGTGTTTGTGATGTTGTTAGAAAGTAAGATCCTTGTTGTTAGAGAGTAAGTCCCTTGTGTGAGCCAGTCTTGGGAATCTCGCCGCTCTGTGGACAGTCAAAGCAGCCCTGTCAGAAACAAACACCCTTCATGCAACACAACACAGCGGGCCAAAGCTGGATTACAATGTTCGCACTGATTTGATAGGATGGGAATTAAAGCAACCTTTGTTAATATTAAATAAAAAGGAATGAATTTGTCAATCTTATGGTAATTATTCAAGGTGTCTAATAATGGCGTTTTGAGCTATGGATGATCATGAAGTGCCATGTATCATTACTGTGATAGTTTGGCACAAAATGCATTGATACCTGTTTCGGTATATTATCTCGGAAAAGACTTAAATTTCTTATTTCTAAATAAAACATTACACATTTTTGGGAAATTTTCAGTCAACTTCTAATAGAATCTTTCAATTTTAATTACTGTATATATTTGTAAAATATAATAAAACCGTAAAAGAGATGATTATTGAAAAAAAATATATTTGAAAGATTCAGTAAATTTAATGTTGACTGTAAAAATTTCCAAAGATATTTTTACAGATATATTCATTTGAGAATATCAGAACACACCAAATGAAAACAATAAATACATTTACAAAAATAAAATTAAAATAACATACCAAACAAATGGAATTAAAATTCAATCAATATGTAATATGTAATATATAACAGCATCTAGACTGCATATGTCGCAGTGTTAAACACCAGTGTAGATAATGTATACACACACACACACTACACAGACAAGAGCAATGTGAAACACTTCAAGCATCTTAAACATATACAATAGTAGACTTCACTAAAGGGGTTTGGTCAGTGATAAGTGTTTGTAGGCTCGTCTTATCTCTATTGATAAACTAACAGTAGTCATCTGCCGCTAGTTCAGACCATTGAACTGTTAAGCTGTTGACAAGAATGTCTCAATGTTGTCATGAAGTTGAATTAATCTGTGACAACAAACATACCAATTGATTTCTGACCGGAAAGTATGGTTGCCTGATCAGTAGAGTCATTAGAGTTAATCAAACACAAGATACATAGATGCATTTTAAACCTCTCCATGCTGAAGGCAACCAGAGATGCCCTAAAGAGCCTAATCCAGCAGGGAGGTGGCTAACCATGTAGACAGTCATGTGGTAATTTATTTGTAATGCCATCTATATTTGACCGACTACTGTATATCGACCGACATTGAGCTCGTGTTAATCTTTGTTTATTATAAAG
This sequence comes from Lepetodrilus fucensis, assembly GCA_032361325.1. Taxonomy (NCBI): domain Eukaryota; kingdom Metazoa; phylum Mollusca; class Gastropoda; order Lepetellida; family Lepetodrilidae; genus Lepetodrilus; species Lepetodrilus fucensis. The sequence goes on along the minus strand of JAUTBV010144988.1, from coordinate 7,616 downwards.
ATATATTTTCCACCAATATCTCTGATATCCAGTAAATCTCTGATTGACATAATATTGTAACAATGCAAGCTAAACAGTGCCACAAAATCGCCCGTGTTTTATCAAGTATATAACATAAGCTATTGTATATATACATGGTGAGATATGTACATAGTGACATCAGACTGAGATAGCGTCTTCTTGACAACTGTCATAGTGACAATAGCCAACTATCAAAGTGATACAGAAATAATTAGATACCATATAAAATATTACACATTTAGATACATATATTTACTGTACATATCATTAACAAAGATTTAGACTCTACTGAAATTAGGAATGTTTTGAGATAGAGATAAAAACCTACTAATTTTAGATATTATTTGGGTAAGCATGGTAAGATGTTTGTTATTTAGATTTATATTGATATATATATATATATATATATATATATATTGCGACTATATATATTTAGATACTGTTATAATAAATATTTAGACTAATACAGTTACTAGACATATTGTAATTGATATAGCTATAGCATATATATGACCATCTGCATTGAAGTGAAGAACTCTAAATGTATCGGTATTGCAAAAGTGATGTAAAATAAATAGCATCAATTTGAGTCGTAAGTTTGTTTTAAGGATAATTTTAAGGACTCCTTAATTGTCAAGTCTCAGTGGAAATCATGCATTATAAGAATCCCCAGATCTGCAGAAGGTGGAAAATAAGGCAAACATGGATTGTTTGGGTTCTGCTGTCAGAATACGTTCAAGAGTCTGGTTAGAAATGACAACATTGTCACTAAAATGACAACATTGTCACTCAAATGACAACATTGCCAGTGCATAGCAGAACAGCGCAGCCAAAGACATTTGTGTCATATCTCACATCAGCTCTCTATAATGGCATAGTGCCACTCTACAAATGGCTGCCAAAGCTCGGCTGCAAATATTGGTGCATTTGCTCATGGAGCCCAACGTAGCAACCTGGGGTACTTTGCTGGCCGTTAGATGATTTATAGGAAGCCGACTTGTTTACTATGTTAATAAACTGTCCAATCGTGAGGCACATATTGACTAATACCTAAACTGATTTTCATTGGTCGGTTTCATGACCTTCTCCTCGCGTTCCCCATGACCGTAGCAATATATCCAGAATTTTAATGCCAATTAGCATGATAATAAAAAGTACATTTATGAATTTATATTGATTAATATTTTTAGCGAAATAGCAATGTTAATGTCATATGAGCTGCGGTTTCCACTGAAAATTATTGTCATCGACACCGCAATTAATTTAATGACATTTAACCTTCCTCCTCTGGGAGGCAACCTTAGATGCTATATAGTGTTTGAAATTACCGCTGGCCCAGCCATTTCCCCCAATGCTAAAGGTATCCCTATAATGGCCAGTAGAAATTCATGTTTTTTTTGGTAAATATTTTTTATTTGTATCATTATTTGGGTCAGTAACTGCCTACATAGCTCTGTGATTGTGATTACGGTATTATTATGGAGAAAGTTTCTATTGTCTGCAACACATTTGCAATGTATTGTGTTACATGCATTAAAGTTAAAATATGTTTGTGAAACTGCCCTTTGGTCCAGGTCACCGTGACATGAATACTGCACTTTTGTCACAGGTAAATGCTTCTTTACACATTTCCAACCGACATGTAAATTCTTCGACAAACAAGCAATCCGTTCCCAAGATAACCACAGGAGATAGGCCTTCCATGTATGACACAATTACTATTGCCACTATGGGGAAATTCAAGACTATGTCATTTACAGAAGCATGTTTTATTGCCACAGAATTGTGTTTTATTGAAGAATTGTGTTTTATGAGTGTTTTATCACAGAAATAGGATTTTGGCACAGAAATGTGTTGAATCGAAGAAGTGGGTTCTAATGTGCTTTATTTATCAGCTGTAGGGTGTTTTGGAGTATTAGTATCATAGTAATTAGAATCAATTAAAAATAAACGATTTTATCCATCAAAGGTACATTTATTTTATTGTATTAAACATGAATAGATTTACTAAAACACTGCATCAAAGGTACTTTATTGTTTTTATAAAAAAATAGATTTACTAAAAGACTGCGTGAAAGGTACTTTTTTGATTTATTTTATAAAACATAAATATATTTACTAAAACATTGCCATTATGAAAAACATTAATTATAATTTATTAAAGAATTACGTCCATTTCAAAGTTTCCTGTTTTCAATATTCGAAGCAAGTGACTCAGTTAGAAACATATGGTGTGTAAAATATATAGTTTCACTGACCTGTTTGTAAATGAGCAAGAAAACATTGTAATTGAACACACTCCAATAACAGTTGCATTATCTATTTGCTGTGTTGTCACACACAACAGACAGAACAAACAAACACAGCAATGGAACAGAAACAGATTTCAATTTGTACAATTATTAACCAATTTGTGATCAGTAAACAGAAATGCTTTTAGAAAACACTAAAAAACTATTTTTCTTTGTGTCATTTTCTTGTTAACCTTTCACCCACTGGAGGCAGGCAGAGAGGCCTAACAGAATGGTGAGTACGCCAGCACTGAGAAAGGTTGACTGAGTGGACAATTCTCACTTCAATGCGATTTATGGAACCCATGTATGAATGTACCACAGACTTCATACAGACAAACATCTGCAGACCACAGTCAAACAAGCCATAAGACCATGGATTGGCATAGTGACACAGATAATTTCACCTCTATATGGTAATCGATTCAGTGACACCATCAAAATCACAGACTCACTGTCAGCGCTGTCACAATTATTTAGTAAAGTTTAATTTAAAACTTTTTATTTGCTCAAAATAATTTAATTCTTTTTATGGATACATTTTATAGTATTTAATAAAATATTCAAATTGAAATTTAGTTTCATAAAGATAATAAATTGTAATCTTAAAAAAAATCAAGTTTTTATCAAATTGATACTGATAATACATGCTTATAACCAGATGACACTCAGGTATTTTAACACCTGTACTTTTATCTGAAATATAATCATGTGTATTACATCTCGATTGACTCCTAGCATAAGGTGCATGCTCAAAGCTTTACACTAAAATTACCCCAGTCATTGAATCAGTGTGCACTCATTATACCTTCTCAACTCCCCAGGGAGTATACAACCTAATCTACATAAAATATAGACATATGGCACTGTATTATCTTTCAGAGTCAAACCACATTGAATTAAATAATGAAGTTACAGTAAGCATTTGATGTCCAAGATATAGGAATATGTAACTAAACAGTTGTTGTCATTGATGTATATTAAGTGGGTAGGTCAGTCAGTTTAAAATGAATGTAGATCCAAATACAGATGAACCGAGACAAAATCTTATTTGGATGGACCCAGACAAAAATTAATTTAAGTGGCTCCGTACTGCAATAGGGGGATCTAGACCCAAAGAAAAGTACACTAAGATAGTAGTTGGGCTTATACAGACCTCTACTGGGGGTCTATCAATATCACTCACACAGAGAACTAGCAAAGCTACCCCTCTTGTATAACTATCCTCCAATTAGTCTGCAGGTAAATACTACTCTCAGGCACATAAAGCATGTTGCAGTCTTCATGTACCGTTTCCCACATGACTAATGTCTATATCCCTCGAAAACCATCTCTCTGGGGGTCGCGTGAACAGAACAAATATACCATTGGGAATTATCAATTAGACATTGTGTATCTTACCCCTTGGACTTGTCACGTGATCGTGACCTCTGTGACCTCTGTCACTGTCTAATTAGAGAACCAACAATTGTATTTATTGTCAGTCCACACCTCTCTGATGTTCAGCCAGGTTGCTACGACACCGAGTGGAGTCTCAATAATATTGAACTACAGGGATTAAGGGATCATATCATGCACAGACAAAACAAATATTCATATGCTCTAACCGCCACGATACAGATAATTTATTTGATTGAACTGATGCTTTACATAGCAGCGGGAATATCTCTCCCATAGACAATTTATTAAGAACATAATTTGTGAGGGTCCTCGATGGTATCCCTGTCAAACATGGTAGATTTGCAGTTCTGGATTTTGTGGAAAATACTGAAAGGTCAGCAATGACATGAAGAAATCTCACATATAATGTTTGAACAGAAGACAAAATGGAAAATTTGAGCTTGAGCGTGAGTCAAAGTGTTTCCGAATCTCAGGGCCTGGTGCCCGTTGAACGACGTTATGTAGGCTACAACTATTGTAACGTCAACGCTTTATATTGTGGCGGGAGCCCAGTTACAACTATTGTAGCACTACAAGAGCGTCGTGCAATGAGCACCTGGTCTTGAGAGCCACTCCTCAGATCTGCCTGAGTCAGGCTGGCACTCCAGAGTGTATACGCACCTCGTTGTGGTCTGCACACTTGCCGACTGTGGACACTCTCTTCTCCATCGGGCTCTGAGTCAGACTCTGCATAGTGACTGGGCCGGTCTCCGTCATACCGTAGCATACCTAGAATACATACAGTCACAACTTTTAACTACAACCAATCAAATAGCTAGAATTGTCACAAATTGTGGATAATGATAAAAACTAACACAATTTGAACTTTGAATAAAAGCAAGCAAATACAATATGTACTGACCGTGACCTCTGGCATGTGCAAGAGGTCATTGACCTTCTTCATGACGGAGATGGGGCACGGCGACCCAGCCATGATGCCGGTAGACAGAGAGGAGTAGTCGAACTGAGAGAAGTCTGGGTGATTCAACATGTCCACAAACATCGTAGGGACTCCGTACAGCGACGTCGCTCTGAAACATCACAAAATATTTATAAATTTGAACGTGAGCTTGAAATTGCATTGAAAATGTTTTATAATCGTGGGGCCAGGCAGTCACCAAAAAGAGATAAATAACTTGACATTCATGCATTGGGATTAGTAGTGAATCTATATTGCATATATTTGTTTAATAATTCACATATATTACACAGCAGAGGTTTTAAAACAATAATAATTTTAAATGATTTTGGAATTTATTATTTTTGTTTAAAAAAAATCACAGTTCTGTCTCCTGGGCTATAAAAACTTGTTTTTAAAGCAGACATCACTCAAATTTTGTAAGTGAATTTATGAACAAAACTTGAGCATGAAATCATACTAAAAAATGTTTCATAATCTCAAGGCCAGCAGTTTTCTATGTATTAAAGTTATTGACACACAAGGACAGTACAAAGCATTTACAGGTTTAATCACTTTTCATCCTGCACAGCTTGTAGTGTGGCCCGAGGGTCGAAGTTGGCGGAGGGGAAGATGCAGCAGACGCCGTGACTGGGGATCTGTAGACACGCCAGCACCATCCCGAAACAGTGGTACAGTGGCACTGGGCAACAGATACGATGTATCTGAGAACATACAAGTGAAAAAAGAATGAACCAATGATTCCGTAAGACGACAGTATACCCCTAACAGGGATCAGATAGGGAGAAATATATTAGGGGGCATAGCACAGTTTATCATTATAAACAGTGGCTGTATAGTCCGTAGAAAAAGTATGTTTTGCACACGTTCCATTGTCTGTGCCCTAGTGTTGTTGTATGTTAAGTAATATGAGTGGTATTTTCTTCCAAATGAAGTGGGTTCCATGCAGTTTAATTGCAATCTAAAAATATATCAGTACACCTGTATGTCAGGAAGGCGTATGGATCTGCAATGTAAGGTTGTTCGATCACTTTCGGTTGCAGTGCAGACATGTGAGCTGTTGTTGATTTTCATGATTTTCATGATTTTCATGATTGACCCCCACCCCCCTGTATATAAATAACTGGGCCTTTCTCTACAAGTGGATGTAAAACTAGTGCATGTTGAACCAATAGTTTTACATCAGCAGCCTCTCGAACCAAGCTGATTTATATGATAAATGATGGTGCCAAAAAACCTGTGGTATGCCCCCTATAGATTCAACAGATCACGTGGCTATTGCGGGTCTGATCTGTAGGACGTCTTGAAGAAATACAAAGAAAGTATACTAGTATGTCATTACAATATTGAACATATATTGAGGATATTGCACTTCCTGTCTATAAACCTTCTTGAAGGAATAGAAGGAAAACGTATGTCACTACAATTTCAATTTCAATTTCAATTTTATTTATTCACTCAAATCACCACCCACTGTGGTACAAGAGCATGTTATTATACATGAAACATTATTACAAACACAATATAAGGATGGATTAATGGTATTATTATATAGGTTTGTGTTACGGTTCTAAACAATAGATGAAAGATAATTTATCATTGTATAATCTATATACAAGAAGTGCAGAATGTAGAAATAGCTACACGCGTAGGTCGCGAACTATAGATGTAAAAATAAGTGTCATCAAACACCATTCCGTCAGGTCAGTTTTGCAACTATTTAATTAGCAGAAAAGGCATCAAATATTAAAAAGACGTATTTTAAATACTGATAGAACTACTCAACAATGCTGCAATGAATATGAGCCATGCTAATGCTATTTATCACCCACACTTGGCTTGCATATGACATATCACTCGTAAAAGATCTATCTAGAGATACTCCCTATTATGATATACGCATTAAAAAAAAAATTCAAAAGGATTTGAAACATTTTTGGAATTTTTCATAAACCATAATTTGATAAAAAATAATAAGAAATCGAAAAGAATAGCGTCTGACGACAAATGTTATATCAATTGCGCGACGACGTCAAATAAGCTTACAACAAGGCCATACAAAAAAAAAGGAACCCTGTTCAGACAATATATTTCCCGAAAACGTATTGATTTTTACCTATTGAATAAGTTCAGACTCAGTACCCATGCAATTAAATAATAGCATTAACCCCCCAACAAAATCAGTTTTGAGCAAAACATAGTTTGTTGAACTATTTCAATTTCACAGAAATTAATGAATTACATTTGATAATAATAACATAAAAAAAGGGGCCACAGTTATTAACTGCCTGCTGAACTCTGCATAGTTGCTGGCGAAACGTAGAAGTTTATATTATAGTTATATGTACATAGACATTTTATTTATATTTATAATAATTACATGTTACATATGATTTAAATTAACAACAAACAACGATGTTCAAAATACTTGAATAATTAACATTTGAAGATTATAGCCTAGTAATATACTAGCAAATTATGCTATACTTACAACAGAGTTCCGAGGCAAGCTTCTGGTCATTCTATGGCCTCGCAATGAACGATCCTTGGTTTTATATCGTTGCTCGCCATGCCAAATATATACATGCCATTTCCAGCCAGTCTTGGACTTTATAAAATCGATTTTCCATATGATTGTGAAACCTTATTCTTCGCTTTGCCAGTCTGTTCTCTATGATATACTGGCAATGATTAGACGATGATATACTAATTCATCATGATACACTCTTTGATGTTTCATAAGCAATTATTACTTCTGTTAAGACAAGCCAGTAGAATTACACTGTTTTATACCAAGTGAACAAACCGGTTAGGAATAAAGGAGAAAGTAATGATAGAACAAATACGCATAGCAAGACATATACATATTGTTTAAAGGCATAATATCACAGTTGATAAACATGTATAATCGGACAAACGAATTTCGATCTGAGACTAATTACGCT
>JAUTBV010144966.1:0-11054 GCA_032361325.1 Lepetodrilus fucensis | reverse complement strand
TGGTAGGTGAATAACATTCTACTGCATGTGAATAACATTCTACTGGTAGGTGAATAACATTCTACTTGTAGGTGAATAACATACTACTGGTAGGTGAATAACATTCTACTGGTAGGTGGGTGAATAACATTCTACTGGTAGGTGAATAACATTCTACTGGTAGGTTAATAACATTCTACTGGTAGGTGAATAGCATTCTACTGGTAGCTGAATAACATTCTACTGGTAGGTTAATAATATTCTACTGGTAGGTGCATAATATACTACTGGTAGCTGAATAACATTCTACGGGTAGGTTAATACTGGTAGGTGAATAACATTATACTGGTAGGTTAATACTATTCTACTGGTAGATTAATAACATTCTACTGGTAGGTTAATAACATTCTATTGGTAGGTTAATAACATTCTACTGGTAGGTTAATACTATTCTACTGGTAGGTGCATAATATACTACTGGTAGCTGAATAACATTCTACTGGTAGGTTAATACTGGTAGGTGAATAACATTATACTGGTAGGTTAATACTATTCTACTGGTAGATTAATAACATTCTACTGGTAGGTTAATAACATTCTACCAGCTGGTCGGTGAATAACATTCTACCAGCTGGTCGGTGAATAACATTCTACTGGTAGGTTAATAACATTCTACTGGTAGGTTAATAACATTCTACTGGTAGGTGCATAACATTCTACTGATAAGTGAATAACATTCTACTGGTAGATTAATAACATTGTACTGGTAAGTGAATAACATTCTACTGGTAGATTAATACACAAATAAATGTGAATAACATTCTATTGGTAGGCCGTACTGCCATTATTCCCGTGCTCTTGTCATTTTTTTTAGGGAGCAAGCTACATCACTCGCTTCGAGTTTCCGTGGGTGGCGGAACTGGTGAAGCTGTTTCTGGAAGCTTCCGGTGGGAATCTGTACGAGAAGTACACCGTCAGGGATGTCGTATGGGGTTACGAGGATCCCATATTGAAAATTGTCAAAGACGACATTCTCAAAGATCTCAATCTCAACATTTCATTTGATGACCATTTCGGCTTCTTTTACAAGGTAGTGTTCCAAGGGGAGATGCATTCTTTGAAGTTCCATGTTGGAATGTTTCTTGCAATATCGGGATACTAGAACTAATTCTCAATTAGTTGAAAGCATGCAAGGTAAAATGGTAGGCTAACATTTCCTTAACTATTTCAGTTTGCTCAAGTTTATATTTGAAATACCGTGGGTATATTACTACATGTATTAGCATCAGGAACAACTAGGGCATAACGTGTTCATGGTTATAATGTATGTAAGGTTTATGACACATTGTGGCTAATTCTTGCTTTAAAAACACACACTTTTATTCTCTGAATATTCTGTAATTGTTTGACTTTTTTCTTTCTATTTTTAATCTAAACATTCTGTATGTATTTTCTAATACTTCTTTCTATTGGTATTCAGTGACTGCTCTGCATATATATTAAACGGAATAAAAGTATCGATCTGTAATCACTTCAACAGCAAGCATGATTAGGGTTTCTGGAATGAACCAATGCATATTCTACAGTTTGTTGGTTGCAGTGGAATGGTTCTGACGATGGTTTATTTACTATTTTTACTGGGAAGAATGATCTGACAAGGTTAAATTACGTCAACAGATTTAATGGCCTCAGGTATGTAACATATCCATATTTTGAATACAATTATATTGTCCCGTTGACATAACTAATATCAATAATGGACTTATTAACACAGTGAATTCTTTCGTACTATTATTATTATATATCACAAAACTGAAATTATTCACGGGCTCATCCTTACATAAACTTCGTGGTCAACTCTGTCAAATGTCATGTGATCAACAACGTTGTGTGACGTAATACGCAGGCATTTCCGGGTTTGAAGTTGAACGTCGGAAAACTAAAAACATTTAATTGAGATCTTCTTTGAATTTAATGGGTCACGTTTGCGACACTAATATATTATATACATACTGTACATCAACTCAAGTAACTATTATTATTGTTGTTGTCTAAAGGAATGTTCCATATTGGTCAACTCCGGCTGCAAGGATGATCAATGGGACAGGTAATATACATGTACTAAGCAATTTGATTGTATTTGTATTGCAAAATGTCATGCCTATATATCAGCGCCAAATTTGACAAAGCTCTCGTATATATCCACTTCCTAATAAATCTATAAGCTTATCGTAAATAATCGCAATATATGAGACCACTTTCGAGAACGTTATAGTGAAAGGCGGCCATGAACCATCTGCACATTTCGTAGCACCATCTTTCAACCGGAAGTCGGCTTTTGACAAGTAGCTGATCAGCAGATGGATAATATAGCATCCGTTCATTTTAATTGTAAATGCATTGTGTTTAAATGCATATAAAATTTAAAAGAAATTATGTTACTATACCACTTTATAGAGGATTAAGATCTCGTAGTGAAGAACCGGAAGTCGGCCTTCAGCAATCAGCAGATGGCTTACAACATATGTCATCCCTTTATTTTCACTGTACATACAATGTGTAGACATATAGAACACTAAATATAACATGAAACTATAGTGTATGATACCCAACAGATGATTGCATGCCCCACGTTTAAATTGATAACAATAGGATCGCTACTGTAGATTCTTAAATATTTTTACTTGGCATTTAATTTTCAGACGGTACCTTGTTTCCACCATTCCTGAACAAAGACACTCTGTACTTCTATTCGCCCGAAGCTTGTAGGTAGGTTTATACATATTTAGACCTATACAATATGTTTAGTTATTTGAATCCAACTTAAATAGGCTACTTCTTCCCACAGACGAAGTATTTAGAAATAATTGTGTTACATGACCTGTTCATGAAGCCATTAACTGTCTTCAATGTCGGAGGCAGCCAGAGCTTCCCTAAATAGCAGCGCATGTATCTAATCCAGCAGAACAAGGGTTAATACACAACTATATTATTATACATTTCCTTTATACTATTATAGGACTCTGTACCTGGGCTACGAGCAGGAGACGAGCGTAAAGTCTATAGACGCATACCGCTATGTTCTTCCTATGTCAATGCTGGAGAACGGTCTGGTTAACCCTAACAACGCAGGGTTCTGCACTCCAGATTTAACCCATTGCATGCCAAGCGGTGTTCTCAATTGCACATCATGTAGAAATGGTAGGTACCGAGTCTAGAAGCGGTATATTTAACGTTTAATTGAAACTTATTAGTTTTAGTTTTACTGTGAATGCTTGAGCCAATTCATCCTCGAATACCTAGGCCATTATTTGACGGAGGTTAGTGTAGTCATAATGGCCTGTGTTTTCGAGGATGGGGCCAATTATGATCCTTGGTTCGTGAGGACCAGATGAGATGGGGGCACGCAGGTTTACTGCAATACTCAGAGCTCTGCCAATAAATGACAAGCAATGGGAGTGAAACATGTGCATTTATATTATTATCCCTCTCATTAACAGGTTCATCGGTTGTGCTATCCTATCCTCATTTTCTTGGAGGTGACCCGGAAGTAATTAACGGAGTTGACGGTCTACACCCGGACAAACACCTACATAATTCATACATGGATTTTGAACCGGTACGTATATATATATATATATATATATATATCATGGTAAATAACTTACTTGAAATACTGTTCGTTTCTTTTTGCCTCTACCGATACTGAAGGAGGTATTTGTAACCGGCAAGAATTCAGGGAAGGTGCGGTGTAGCCGTCTTTTCCGCCGGTTCCGGCAGTCAGTTGTCATGACGACACTATTCCCCGCCATACTAATCCCAAGTGTATGCCATTTGTCATCGGATAGAACTCTAGTCCTAAAACGGATTTTCTTATCGTCATAATATAGCACCACATGCATTTTAGAAAGTTTCACGGCTATAACCGTTTTGCCGTTTCTATCGTCCACAAGCGAAAATATGTTTTCCTGGTTCCTGTGTCTATGAGGGTGTTTTAGCACAATGAAAAGTGAGAATTCTTCTGGAAAGTAGTGGCATCTCTTGAATATTTTGTCGGCTTTGAATTCCATCTTGCTGGCGTCCTCAGAGAACTGGAAAGCGTGGGCGTGGCTCTGAGAGTCGTAGATGATGCTGACCCCAGGAGGGAGGTACTCCATTGTTGGAACAGCCTCTTGAAGGAGGTCTAGTGGCACTAGGTCTGAGAAAATGGTAAATCAATTTTAGAAAGTTATAAAATTAAACTGTTTGTCTTTTCGAGGTAGATTAGTCTCTTCTTTTTTTTAGAATAGGCCTACTTACGAGTTTCATCACGAGATTATGTACATAGTAATATGTTTCTTCAATTAATATTTTAATAATCAGTTATTAAGATTGCATATAATTACGTTAACATTAGTTTCCTCCTCTAAGAACAACACAATTTTTACAATATTAATTTTAGTAAATTATAAGGTAATGGCATTTTATTTTTTATTTCTAACAACATTATTTCAGTAAAGAAATATTATTTTCGTAATGTAACCAGAACATTCACATGGTTCAGTTATTTGATCTTAATGACGGTGTGAGGAGTTTTGATGTCCTTGTGTGAGGAGCTTACGCTAGTCCGTAAGTCAACGTACGGATTGGATGAAAGCAATGTGAAAACCAATAATACCGTCTTAAGGATATTTATGAGAATTTAAAGACAACCTTTGTCCACTATCAAACACTAAACGAAATAGCTGATACAGATGTTACTTTGTGGGTAGAACTAATGGAATATGTACATACATTGTTTCCTTAATATGGTATAAATCGTGTAGCTTTTACATGTAAGGTTTGGGGTTGTTTATGTACAGGGTAAAGGGAAAGAGCGGACTTATTTGAGTGTGATTGGTTCTGTAATAGATTAGAAACATATATAACCTCTGCCACGTGCACCTTTGTGAGTTTACATGTCCGTGACAAATTCCCAGCACGATTTCGGAAGTGTAAACTTTTTATTTCTAATGATCATGTTGATATACATGCATAGCCATATGTATACTATTATATACCGTTATACGAGATATACCGTTATACGAGACATACTTCGATAGAAAAGATGGGATATTATAATGTAAGATTGCAGGGAAGAAAGGTGGTTATTAGACCTATGAATGGATAATAGTAGCCCTATGTCTGTAAAATAATATAAAATATCTGCCAACTATAATAATAATGTAAATAGTAAGGATATAGCCTACCAATGATGTATTTATATGATAACAATGCCAATGATAACATCATCTATTGTAAATGTAGGACGCTACACGTATGAGATGTTCGTTAATTATTGGTTTTAACTACGGTAGTACTCTTTGTCATCAAGTGTTTACCTTCCATATAAAACAGTAAAGAATCGATCCACACAGTACCGGATTACTACGTTCATCGTTCATTGCTTTTATTTCCTAGTTTGAGTAATAATCAATATTCCAATGATCAATTGTGATATTGAGCTACATCCGAGACTGTTCGTATAAGGCAGGTACATGCACAATTCATGCCGATACCACTACTTTTCCAGCAAGTACGCATGTTATTTATGCCGAATGTGCGTTTATATGGCCGTTAGATAGGAAGGACTGCACATCAGTCTTGGATATACCCGTGTGTGCACCAGACATTCGTGAATGTACAGCAGACACATTCAATGCATGCGCAACATTCTAAGATGATTCCGCAATAATCTTACTTCAAGTGAGAGAAAGATAGAGATGTGGTCTGTTAGCTACGCCCCTCCATAGCGTCTTAACCACATCCGCCAGACTGCCCCTCCTCTCGTCTACCTGACATATACAGGTAAACCCCTTTCATCTCGCCGACATAGCAATAATTACCCCCCTGCGGCCGTCTTCACAAATGAGTGCACCCTTCCCTCGTTATACGGCGACACTTTCTAGATCGTTATTACCTATCTCAGAACTGTTGTGTACATTAACACGAGATGATCGATGATTTACATAAACATTTTAAAGCATGTTGCACAAAGTTAGTTGTGTAATTATCACAATCAGGGCGTAATATGGAGTCCCTATACGTCAAGTAGATGTGCATTCGCTCTCTATCAAGAAAGCCATACCTGTTTAATGAACTGCAAAAGAACTATTTTACATGCGGCCGATTGGTCTCCCGCTATTATAAACTAAAGCCCTCCTTTGTTCGTCGGAGTTTCTCGTAGCTTTTACGAATTCACTGAGGACAATCTCTTCAATAAAAACAGCCGGCAATTCATTAAGCTGTTAAAGTCTTGTGTTAGCAATTTCCCACTTTCCGAACATGGTATTGGCATTCTCAGGTGGGCCACATTGCTATCTTTGAACCTCGATAGTTTGATGGCTACTATTACACGTATATATTTGGAGCTCGCATTTTGCGTAAATGAATCATACAGGAAAGCTTGCTTTAATAACTTTGATCAAGAGCGACGAGAGTAAATTACAGACACGGACATTCCTATGATTTCAGATGAAAGGACATCTAGAATACCTGGCAATGTTAAATGTTTACATATAGACGTATCAATGTACACTATTACACACATACCCTTAAAATAGTTATATTTTAATGGAACATGTTTATACCATTTCAATATTAAAACTTTTAATCATATTTTATTTGACATAAAATACATCTTTCACATTTCAAACCAGATTTGTCTTAAATGCGAAAATAATACCTGACGTAAATTGAATATACGAACATATACGTATACGAACATATACGAACACGGCAAAATTAAGAACAAACAAGAAGAATACAGTGACAGTGTATATCATTTGTGTGTATGAAGTTGTCTGAAACTAGGATACAGATAATCATCCTCCGCGGATAGGGTATTAGAATAGATCTACATATACGGTCATTGTACCCTGAAGTTAGAAACAACTAAAGTTTTCTGTATAACATAGAGTACGTATGTACGTGTGTATGTATGTAGAAATTCATGCATGCCATTAGTAGTAGCTGGGAGATGAACAAAACATACTGTAATATTTAAGGACATTGTTTTAAGGCCGTATACAGAATCTACTCCATATTATCTACCATTTTTAAAACTGATAGACGGTAATTTAAACACACACACAAAACGTACATATATTAATTAATTAATTAACAAATTAGTGCTCTGTTACTTGTAATCTTAATAATTTTAATCTTAAGCTTAATAAAATGAAAGTAAATTACCTCATGATTAACCACCTCCGTGTTGGAATATACATATGTAGATGGTAACGTTTCTCGAAACTCTCATATCCACTATGAGACCATAGCGCTCTCGTAAGTGTACGATCTCCATGTATTAGAGATGGCTACGAGAGTGCTTATGGTCTCGTAGTAGCTTCGAGAAACGATACCCAGCTCTTTAGGACAATTCAAAGTGTTTGACCATCGGTCATTGCCTTTTATGTATATATTGTATTCCTTTTAAATATGAGAATTCATTCTACTTTGGAGGTGTAGACGGATAACACTGGAGCTCTATCCAATATAATTCCTGTCATATGAAAACTAACACCTATTATACAGAAGAAGAAAAAAAGAAGAAAGATAAATTGTATATATGCTGATCAAATAGTGACAATCTTACTGTGTTGGCGAACACGTCTTGTGTGCGTGGAGCCAAACAGTGAAAACAATTGGATACCTTAAGGAGAATATTTGGGGTGACAGGCAAGGCTGAAGGTCATACCATCGGGTCTAGGAATGCTTTGTGATGATGGTAGGTATACGTGGCTCTGTACGAAGAACAGTGCGCCAGGATTAGAGCGAGAAAGCGGACGATGCAAACCTCGATCGGCTTCTAAGTAAAGTTAGGTCTAACAACTGGAAACCTATCTTCTTGTCCGCGTTCATTCCGAGTTTGATTCCCTCGCAAACACCGAGGGATAAGCGAAAAAAGTTCAATCTCCGAAGGAAAGGGACTTAGAAAGAGCTCTGAATTTTCTGAAAGTTAAGGTTTCTGACCTTGGGGCAAGGTTCGGATTTTTTTCTGACCTCTGTGTTTATTTTTGTTGGGTAAAAAAAGAGACCTTTATGTTTGAGTGAAATGTTAACATAATTAGAAAACAAACTGCAGTCAATGAAAATGTGTTAACGGTGACTCAGGTGGTTTAAAAAAAATACAATACATACTCGTTTCTTCGCTACCATAATTAATATTAAATATCTTGGTAAATACACTATCCTATGTGATTCCGTTCGACAAACACATTATTTGATTTAGTCTGATGAGAACACTACGTTATTGGTTAGGGATCCCTGTAAGATTCGCACGTGCTTAACACAAACTCATCTGTTGTCCGATTAAGACAAGCGGCTGTCTTTAATCTACCAATAGACCGCAATTCGCACCATACCGTAGTATGTCGAACTACCATATCACCAAATTTGAGCAAATAATTTGACAAACGAGAGACGACTTAAGCTGGCGAATGTTACGCCCTCTTTCAGGGCCTCCTACGAAGGTGTTTTACGTGTTTCTGATTTCGTCACGCACGTCTTCACAATATACCCAGACCACATTGTAGTGACCGTCGTCGTCGAGATGCCGGGACAATGGAGGTGGTTGGGACGTTGTGTGGAGGTGGTGCCAGCACGATTTGGGAGCACTACTTCACACCTAGACTGAATTTCAAATAAATCTAGAAAGTCTGGCGTGGTCTAAAGCTTAGGGGTTCAGTGACCGTTGTGTGGATATAATTCCCAAATCAGATAAGAGGACAGGAGTCTGTTCTAAACCATAAAACTAATCGTATGTTTGTATGAAGTCATGAAGAAATATTTATAGTAGCAAATAATGTTGATGCAATATACTGTGCAGATATCACTTTGTGGGTAAATATAATGGACTATGTACATTCACAGTTTTCTTAACAAGGCGTACAGTATTTGATAAAAACAGTTTACAAACGTATTATGCTGGCATTAATAAGAGATGCATGATATACAGGCAACTAATGCTATTTAATGGTCTTCTATTGGGTACATAGGAAATAATTTGGAGTGGTTTAACTTCAAAGTAGTTCAATATCCATACTTCAATGGAAGAAAGAAAGCACAACACGCGCCCAATAACGTAGGGCAATACCCCGAATAACCCGAATAACCCCAATAGCACCAATACAACACACTGGGTCTCGAAAAACGTTATAATGTCATGCCGTAAAGGCCCGTAATACCTATACAGTATAACTTTTCATGACATGTTTGCACAAGCCAGCATTCAAAGACCCAACTAAAACAGGAAGATATTGTGTTTAACAATACTATCATCGTGCTTTAAATTGCCAGTGGTAAGCGCATTTCTATTTTAACTTCCAAATAATATACAAAAGTAAACGTGTATGACCATGTCTCGGTTCGAGAGAATATATTTAATTCTGTATAGTTTGATCGGTCATGGGAACAACCAACAACACTCCGAGACATAATTATGCATCACTTTCAAGTAATCGTTTATTTCAAAGATATATATTTTGCAAGAGTTTTAAACTTTGAAAACTTCACTTAGGCATTGGTCATTGAATTTTAAACATTAAAACGCATTTATTAAGTGTATATATCATGATACTGACAGACAAGCCGAAAACTATAGAAGTCCTTTAAAAAATAATTCTGTATTAGAAACCGGGCGTCATCAATGTAGTGTACGAGTGAACTAGCATTCATATTATACTAAAATAATAAGATTTAACATAGAACAGTCTAACTGTTTATGTTTGAGTACATTCGTTGAAACCAACTTCAGAAACTGCTATATGTCTACAGGTTTATGACTAAAACGTTCTAAATAATTTATGAAGAATACATTAACATTTTCAATCACTAACTCTATTATATGTCGAACTCTTCAGAACTATTTAGTCATGTGATTGTGTTGCTGTTTCTGGTGTCAATGTTCATTGGTAGACCTATGCCAGTAATTGAACACTCACTTATAAGATGCTATGGTGTACCCCTCCTCCCATTTTCACTATTCCTTGGGTTAAATTCTGTGGTTATAAACGCTATGAAAATGAACACAGTGAAAAATCTCATACCGATCATACTAAACAGTGAAATGTATACCCACTATGATTGCCGTTGAGGCGATGGCTGGTTGTAAATATTGACACGGGTGTAGTTGATCTAAATTGTCAACTATGCGTGGAGGGGAGATGGCTTCATTGGGCCATGCAATTGACTGGGCAAGCCTTTCCCTCTGTTGGGTCCTCCGACACCTAGATATTAGGTTTATAATCTATCGCCAGTCTATTAGATAGCGTCTTTAGCTGTGAAGTAGATAATTAATTATGTCAATAATGTCAAGATGTCCGTCAGTAAATGTCAATGGTTATATAAAAAAGATACGAACAGGTGTCTGGAAACGAAATAACACCTGACATATTTTGTTGATTTTAAGTCAATATGTAACACTATCTTGTGTGTGCTTTTGTTATATATTTAATTAGTATTTTCAGCGTGTGGATATCACCTATCGGTCGAATGTTTGACAACCAGTCAAGGAGAAAATAGCTCAGACCTTTGTAATTTTATATGGAAAGAATAATCGAAATGTGTCATTTATACATTTCTCATTGACATCTCCGTCATGGCGTTTAACGACACCAAGGAACCTATTCTAGAAACGTTCTTACGAACTTCTTAACATAAGAACAGTTCTTATAGTATGACTACGAACTATTCTTAGGCTAAGTAGTTCGTAAGAACGTTTCGAGAATAGGTCTCCTTCATCCCAATCTTTAATAGTTTTCCAAATCATGTTTCTAGAAAGCACCCTAGCCATGCGTCGCCTCTAGTAAAATGTATGTCTATACTAATTCTAGTTTTCTTTACTTTTAGTGGTAGATTTAGCTCGATATAATTCTAGTCTTCTCTGCTGACCATAAGAGATTCGGACCATAAGATACTAGTACCCATATTCGGATTGATGAGGGAAGACCATACCCATATACAAAGTCTATGATCAGGGTATCGTTTCTCGAAGCTCTCTTAGCCGCTAAGGAACCATAGCACTCTCTTTGCCGATAGCTAATACATTGCTAAGA
>JAUTBV010144955.1:0-11054 GCA_032361325.1 Lepetodrilus fucensis | reverse complement strand
GTACGACTTGAGTACATCGCTGACCAAAATTACTATATAATAATAGAGTATTGTTTCTTTTTCTATTGGGGTTGATATAATCATGTGATATAATGAGAAAACAATGAAATACGTACAATATTTACATGAATAGGTTTTGAACATATAGTGCATATCTGTAACATATCTCAAACATAATTCTGCTTTAATATAACTTTAATAACATAGGGCAATAACAGATTGACATTAGGTTTATACATTTTTCTAAACTTGGATTGTGGTACAGTAGTTTTTTGGTAAGAATAATGTTTGAATATCATTTAACGACTGACAATACAATAGAAAGAGTAGTTCGTCACCTAATCTAGAGTTACACAATGTAAATAATCTATCTTTCTTATCGATATTGGTCCAATTGCTAGTCTAGGTGGAGTCTAATATGTCAATCAAAGTTGTAGTACACCTGACTAGCCAACCAACATCAAGGACGGGTGGAGGGTGGTGTATATCTCATTATCCAATCAATCATCATGAATATTTTTAGATCTGTCAATTTGCAGCTTCACTTTTAACCATAACAAATGTAAAAAAAAATCCATTAATATTTGCAAATGTTTATTCCATGATGTACCTATGTTTTACACCCGCCAGAGCAATAGTCACAACGAGGCTGCGTGGATATTTTATATTCTTTTTGCATGTCACTTTTCCCTCCAACTTTTCGCCTGTAAATGGAAACATACATATACAAATTATCTGACAATATGACCTCAGACCTATCAGGAAAAAATACTATAAAATATAATAAAAACAACCCGATCACACAAAGACTTAATAAGTTAATAAGTATGTAGTGCAAAAAGCAAGCTTTCATGCATGGATTTGCATGCATAAATTATTAAATTTAGATTTAGAATTCTTTCCCCTATCACAGCTTGTCAGTTTATGACCAAAGGAAACCTGCAACATCCATAGTACTGAATGTTGCAGTAAACCTACAAGCATCAGCTATTACTAGACTGCACAATATTATTATTTATATAATTCTTTTGAATTGGGAGTTTTAGTCGCTTTCTAGAATCTTTCACTAATATCACGACTTGTCAGTGTAGGGCAGGAGGAAACCCGCAACAACCGTAGTGCTGAATATTGCAGTAAACCTGCAAGCACTGGCTGGTACTGACAAGACCAAGGTCAGGATGATAACGGCATTGCCACTCTACAGTGAGCGAGCGAGTGAATATGGAGTTTAAAATCGCTGCGGAAATCTTTCACCCGTTTGCGACGAGCCACTCTAAAGACAGTGCATCCTATCAATATCGCGTCAGAAAGGTAACTTTCGCGGACATCGATGCAGTTTGAAACATCGGCAATGGTGTGTACCTTCAACGACTGGGAGTGGTTTATCCAGAAGGAACACGGTCTGTTTCCAGTGAGTCTGAGGACTTGACGGCGATGTGGAGAAACTGACCTGAGACACGAAGAAATTAGAAATTCATAAAGATACCAATGAACATATATAATCTGGGGCATGCTCCTTTCTAATGTTCTGTCACATGTCTATAGTTTGGCATGAAATGCATTGACAACCCTATTTCGTAGGTTATCTCGGTAAATACTTCATGGAATTAAAAACACAAAAAACTCCATTTTCTTATTTCATGTTGCCTAACCAAAATAAAAATAAATAAAAATATTACCCCAGTAATAAAATATCTTTATATATAACAATCAACAAATATTTTGAGTAAGTATTATTTTATGCACAGGGGCGACGTTTGAAAAAAGGATATTATTTACCAAAATAATCTACGAAATAGGGGTATCTATGAAATAGGGGTGTCAATGCATTTCATACATGTACTGTGCAGTCTGCACCACCTAGTTCGCTGGTACATGTCCCGGACACAGAGAACACTGTGCGGTGTTGCTCCTTTGTAACTGCAGATGTCTCAGACAGAAAGTACAGACAGAACAGCTACTAGGAAGGAGCAGGACACAGATTTAATATAGTGCAAGTGCTTCCATGCACCGGTACATGCTCGGGTCTTGTTCCACAGGACAGTCATTGATCATAGTGCTAGAAAAATTGTAGCTTCCTATACACATACAAGCAGTTATGATTCTTGTAGTACTACGATTGTTATGTGGAAACCGGTCACAGCTCAATTTATCTTCAACAGTTCAACTGAAAACATAATAAATTCTAAAAACAGTTAGAAAAAAAAGTAATTGTAATCGATTTTAAATATTTGATTAATTGTTTTAAAGATGTATGTCGCTACGGGAATATTTCAGCCATGCGCAACAAGGATTTTTAAGAAATCAAATAATCTGGGGGCTTTTTCTCGAAATGTTCTTACAAACTTCTTAGCCTAATTATAAGAACAGTTCGTAGCCATACTATAAGAATCATTAATAACTGTTTTTAGGCTAATAATAATAATAATAATAATAATGATTGCATTTATATAGCGCATCATTTACAATGATAGTGCTCTGTGCACATACGAGGCAGCACTATGTCCAGTGAACAAACATCAAACTGGACATGGCAGGCAGAAGTTTATAAGAACGTTTCGAGAATAGGCCCACTGGAAAATAACAATAAGTAAAATTATTTGATTTGTTTTCCTTTAATTTATTTTACTACCTTTGTATCGCAGCCCTTTTCAAAGAAGATATCGAAGTATCCCACAATTGCTGTTAAACATCCATTTTCTGTGACACTCAAACAAAATGGCGACTCAAACTGTAGGTCATCGACACTGCAACGACATACATCCAGCACCTGCAATGTAACAAAGCACATATCAACAAAAAAAGAAAGATTTACAGCAAAATCTACTAGCAACGATATACTGATTTATCCATTGTGCACTACTACTCTTGTTTCAAAGATGGATACCAACGAAAACATTACAAAAGAAATGTTCTCCCACACTGTGAAGTGCCCCGTGGTTACCATGGTTACTGGCTAGGTTTGGTGCTCCCTGTTAAAGGTACGGTACTTCCGGTGGCTAGGTTGATTTATTTGCAAGCTAACCGGCTAATTTATATAGTTTGGCATGAAATGCATTGACACCCCTATTTCGTAGATTATCTCAGTAAATATTTAATGGAATGAAAAACAAAAGGACTTCATTTTCTTATTTCATTTGCCCTAACCAAAATAAAAATAATAAAAAATCTGTTTATATAATGATCACCAAATATTTTGACTAAGTATTAATTTATGTAGAGGGACAACGTTCAAAAGAAGAAACAGGCAAATAGGCTGAATTTGCACGGTGCTGGTATGTGAAGAAGAGTAAATCAAGCCTTTTTACCTGTTCTTTCTTTCGAACGTCGTCCCTCTGCATAAATTAATACTTAGTCAAAATATTTGGTGATTGTTATATAAACAGATTCTTTATTACTGGTGCAATATTTAAAAAAAAAAATTTTAGTTAGGGGAAATGAAATAAGAAAATGAAGTTATTTTGTTTTTCATTCCATGAAGTATTTACAGAGATAATCTACGAAATAGGGGTGTCAATGCATTTCATGCCAAACTATAAACAAGACTGGTACTGTGATACATAGCACCTGTATGGTCTATAGACTCCACTGTAGGGCAATGTAATCAGGTAATGCCGGCCTTGAACCAATCCGACTACAATGTCACGTTGCTCCGGGCTGATATCGATTCAGAATTACGTAAACATTTGTCTTCCTGGCCGCTGAAGTAGTCCACTGTAATTGAAGCACTTCGTGATTTTATTGAGCAATATTGGATCAAAGTTTTGCGTTTCATTACCACTGCTCAATAACCTTAATAGAAAGATACGATGACAATACAATTAGAAATATCCTAAATACAATTAAATTCTCTCTACCTTTGGTGCTTCACATGTATTTTATCCCCCATCTAAATTTTATGCGAAATACTTCGTGATCTTGTTTTTGAAAGAGTGAAACAGTGGAGATTACTGTTTCATGCAATATTCAGCCAGTGAGTGAATTGTTGTTTAACCCTCTCCCTGCTGGATTAGGTACAGGCACTGCTCTTTGGGGCATCTCTGGTTGCCTTCAGCATGGAGAGTGTTAAAGTTGCTGCGGGAATCTTTCACCCAGTATTCAGTTTAAGGTGGGGGAAGAGCATACATCAACTATGAGCGACGGTAAGACTCGACAGCCAAGGCTGATACAAATAAACCAAGGGAGGTAATTGTACAACACACCCACAAGCACTACACCATAATTATTCTTTCTCAAACATTTTCTTTTTATTCTCAACAGTAGTGCAGTTAAAGGTTTAGCAAATGTCTGGCATCAAAATAGACAATATTCCTGAATTAGATTGAAGTAAGTACATTCAACTTGCTAACTAGCCATCAAAGATGTTTCTATTCTTGTACTATTTGAATTAAGAAAATGTAATGGATATAATGCAGTGCAAGTATATACATGTATATAGGGATATTTATGTCTAGATTAGACTGGGATCCAATGTTGGATGTCTGTTGGGTGGCCATGGACCCAATTACATAGGGTAAAGTACAAAAGCTATCGAGTTAACTGAATTCTAATGGAAGAACGTATCAAATTCAATGTAGATTGAATGTAACATACTTGTCCTCATTTTAATAAAGGTCCAACAAAAGTACTATTTATATCACACACAAAATACTTATGTTAGTAACAACTTTTCAGCTAATATTATGCAATAATAAAATTATTTTATTTTGAATTAATTTTGTAATGCCTTAAGACATGTAATAATGAACGGTATATAACATGGATCACATTATGAGCAAAGACATGAATGAGAATAATCATATCCTACTATCAAAACTGGAAAGTGACATTTAAAAAACAGTCTACAAATAAAAACATCAATAATAATAGCTTCAGCATCTTAAGTTAAGCAGTGGAGGAGCTCATTGAGCATTCTGAAACAATTTGCATTGACAGCAGCTTATAACAACTTTGTTCTCCCTCAGGATCAATTTCATGACCATTGGTGCTCATTACATTACCAGACATTTTCCATATGACTGGAAGCAAACGAAAGCCTAACATTATATGTCAACACGACCCATGTATTGGTCATTTTGACCCATCTATGTAATCAAACCAAATGGTTCATGGAAATGTCGTACTGGAGTCTGGGTGCAAATCAGTGCGTATTTATGGTTTTACCAGACCAGGCGATGACGTAAACCTCGATTTCAGCCCAGTCTACTGGCATGACATTTTCATGAAATGTTAACCTTGGTATCACTTCACAAAGCTTTCGCATCAACCGAGAGACCATAGCACTCTTGTAGCGATCTGGCAACAAGAAGATGCAAGATCGCTATGGTCTACAAGACCTTCATGAAAAGGTATCCTGGATATAAAGAAGTCATTGCTATTGTACAATTTGAACGTATTATCACGAACAAAGGTGCTTCAATTTTCCTATGTATCCTTGCTTCAATTTCTTTCTTTGTATTCTTTGCTGAGATGGCAAACATGATAGTTCATCAAACAAAAATCTAAAGGTTCGAGGAAACACCAATGATGCCAAGGTTCGACCTGACCCAGATGGGTCATCTCGACCTATGTAAATGTATTGTCCAGGACAATTGGGCATGGAGTCAGATTTACATTGTATTTTACACCCACACCATCAATGGATGCGCTGGCCCGGATGGTAATGCTGTGTGTTTAACAGCTTCTTGTCTGGCACACTGATGTATCCTCTCAACTGCAGAAATGAGTTTTACGCGCTGAGGAGGATTGTGGCATTATGGCTGCAATATCATAGAAATACTGTATAAAACAGTGTATAAAAGAAATGAGAGAAAAAATAACTAACCGCCCACTTACTTCATGAACATTATCACGTACCCCCTAGCCCGATACGATGAAAAAACATTTCACTGATATGATTGAAGCCATGACTGTAGACACACTATAGAAAAGCAATGGTTTTCATACAAAATATTATTTGTTTGAATTGGGGTTTATAGTCGCTTTCTAGAATCTTTCACTAATATCACGACTTGTAGTATTATGATGTTATCCCAGTTGATATTAATATTTATTCCATCAAGTGTATAAGTAAAATATTAACCCATTCCATAGAAGGATTGTTGTGCTCAACAGGAGTTAGAACTCTTGTCATGCTAGGATCATTCTGTGGAATAGGACACCTGAACATTTCGTGATAGTTTTATCTCGATAGTGTATTTTGAGATATTGTTTGAACACCGCGATATTTCTTTTACATAAACAGCTTCATTGGCAGTACGAGCCAGTAGAAACCGATACTGTATAATCAAATATGAATTGGCAGGATGTACATATGACAACTGGTGTTTGGGTTGCCATAGAAACTAACAATATTGCTCGCTCCTTGATCACTATCTAGCCTCTTGATGGAGGCAGTTACTATCATGAGTACCTCATAGAAATAGAAAATAATGAGACATATCTTACAAGTCACACAAGTACAAACAGTGAACATTTTTAACAGTCCAACCCTTGGGCAAGATACAGTATCTATAAAAAATTAAACTGTGAAACGTTTTGCGTACTTTAGTCCTGGAAAACCATTATATGAAAAGTGTCTTTAACAAGAAAATGTTGGGAGCGGCAATGACGTAACCAATGATGCCATGAGATAGCAAATGATGCCATGGTATAGCCAATGATACCATGAGATAGCCAATGATGCAATGAGATAACCAATGATGCCATGGTATAGCCAATGATACCATGAGATAGCCAATGATGCCATGAATAAGGAAACCATGTACAAGATGAAAACTGGAATAATACCATGGAAAACTTGGCAGCAATTCAAACAGCCAACATTTTGCCATTACCTATCAGGCATCACCAGCTGCCAATGTTTGCATGTTGCCAGGGACCCCTAATGTTCTTATATTAGCTGCTATGATGGGCTAACTAAGATCTAAGCCAATTTAACGTCAAATAACAACATGGTAATTACATGGGCATTTGATCGAATGATATTAATGTATGGAAGAATATCCTAACTGTAAAGGAATTAAGTTAAATAATGTTCCCATCTTAATAAATATTGCCATAACAAAGCTATTATTCCTCTTGATTCTGTTGTGCCAAACTCTGGATCTGATTTACATTGCTTAATTCTTTGTCTTCAGGGAAGTCGACAGATTAATGTGCATGTGTGTGTGTGCATGTTTGTGTGCAAGTGTGCATGTTTGTTTGCATGTGCGCATGTTTGTGTGCATGTTTGGGTGCATGTGTGCGTGTTGATTGCATGTGTGCGTGCAAGTTTGCCTGCATGCCATGCTGAGATCTGACAATGACAGGAGCTCATACACACATACACACATACACACATATCCAGCTCCTATTTATATATATATATCACCATTCATAATACAGCATTAATCTGCAGGAATTCCTATTAGTCTCAAAGGGGCAATTATATCGCAGTGATTTACGACCCAGTGGTGCTTTATTGCGCGGCAAGGCATAAATCACGGCTGGACTGATCAGAGCAGAAGCTTGGAAACACGGCACAGGTTCCGATGGCTTGCGTGTCACCATCTCTATGATGGCAGCCATATACAGAGAACAGTGATGTCATTGCTACATAATTGAAGACCTGTGTCAAGCATGACATCGGATATAGACTACAAAGTCCTATAATTGTCATCTTCTACATGAATGGCTGGTAATTTGAAAATTAAATCGTTTCCGTCATTGTTCATGTATCTTTTCGTTGGCAGCAATCGTATTTGGAACGGTACCTCTTTAAGACGCAATGGTACCGAATCTGCCTAAATAACATCCAGTGAAACTGCCTAAATAACATCCAGTGAAACTGCCTAAATAACATCCAGACTGTAAGTGCCATTAAGAGAGGGTCAAACCACTTGCAACAGCAATTCTTTCCTCACATCCTGCAAGTATTTGCAAGTTAATTGTATTTCCTTTGGACCCATTGAGAGAACCAATAGTAAAATTAAAACCTTTAGATGAAATATTCATGACTTAGGAATAATCTGCTGTGTAGTATCTTCAAGAAATGGATTCTGGACATTACATATTGATAATCATAACAGGAATTCAGCTGCTTTCATCATTATGCAACCATAATCTTACAAAACCATTTTCCAAGAAGACCATTGACGACTCTGACCTGACTTTATTAATCGTGGATACGAGTCGCTGTAGCTAATCATCAATGAAACGTTCATAAAACCACAAGCCTCCAGCGATGTTGACTCCTTGATCTCTAGAAATGTAATGACCCTCATCTGAAGTTACAGCCCCAGTCAAGACTGCCGTCTTGTACTGTGACCAAGCAATGTCTCAACATCACGACATGGTACAAAGACCTACATGACTTCCATTCAGCTGGCATTGTTTCTTTACGATGCGAACCGTTGCTGCCTCAGCAAAGGAAACGGATGGAACCCTAAGTGAGGAAAAATTGTCTTCTGGTCGGGGGTCTATGTAATGAGGCATTTTAGTGTCGTGTTTGTCATAAAAGCTGGCTTAAGTTGCATGCAATGCGATGTTAGATCAATTGGGCCATTGTAGGTTTGTTTCATTCCAGGATTGGTTCCATGTCAAATACTTGCAGTAGCTGTAAACTTATTTCCTTCAAAACTCATAAGAAATGTAGGAAGGATAAATAGACATAATACTTCCTTCAATATGTAATTCATATATTTTTATCATAGAAGGTGATTATTAAACAGAAGTAATATACATCAGAAAGTGTTGCTCAACCAGTTATTGTAATTAGTTTTGAGTCAAGTACTCGTAACATCTTTCAACATTTTCTTTCCAATAGAAATGTATTCATTCTACATAGACATAACACTTCCTCAAGAAGCACAACGTGAAATTGAAATTATGTCGATGTTTTTTTATATATAATACTTCTGATATACTATTCTTTAAAACCATTCACTCCTTTCACAAATATAATTTGTCTTCTTTTCCATTATTGTTCTTTTTATTTTATCATTCAAGTGTATCATGTAAATAAATGCATGAAATTATATCCCGTATTAATTCACCAGTTGCATAGCAATCAATATTTCTAAAGAATTTTAAGCAATACTTGGAATAAAACAGGAGAACATATGAATCACTATGGGCTTAGACTTGGACTAAACCAAGCATCCTTTCAATTTCCGATCATGATTTTCAGCACAGAATTTGCATATGCCTCGACAATTGAACACGACGGCAGAGCTTTGATGGTTTCTGAGTGTGTCGTGCAATGCTACTTGGCACACACTAATGTATGTAATCTACAAGACGTTCACTAGAAGCCGCCTCCATGACAACAATAAGAATTGCACAAGGACAGGCATTGCTGCATTCAGCGCTTCTTGTCGTAACTTGTCAATATGGCGTGCTCACTTCCTGTGACAACAGGAAATTGTGCAGCACTTGTGTAGATTCATTCATTAATCCGAGAGTCGCTCGATCTGATGCAGTGACTTGAAGGAGAATTCATTAAAAAAAATCATGCCGCTAAAAATGAACCTCTGTATTGCATTCAGCTGACGACATTGCTTTACCATTCAGCATCTTTCAAGACAAAGTTCAGAACTGAAGGAACATGTCGTATTTAATAATTCTGTAACAGGTTTTACATGGTTCTGAAGGAAAATTCTTTTTCCAAAATCCCTGCCGCAAAAAATGTACCCATTGAATTCCGTTCAACTGACAACATCTTGCAAGACAAGATTTAAAACTTAAGGAACATGTCTTATTTAATTATTCTGGAACAGTTTCCCCATGGTTTTCTTTCCAAACCTTCCATCAAACTCTTTCTGAAAAATCTGGGATAGATTACTAGAATGCAGCATTTCCTAATATGGCAAGCATTACCTCGCAAATTATTGGTGAACATATTATTTGCACTTTTACCATGTTGAATTAATCGCAATCAATTGATCCATAGTGTTGCTTTCTTTGGGGAAATAGTTACTGGAGTCTGGAAATAATGAAAAATACTTTATATGGCAAGCATTACTTTGAGAGTTGTTGGTGAACATATTATTTGCACTTTTACCATGTTGGAATAATTACAATTCATAGGAAACTGGTCAGGAAACTGGTTATTTGAGCCCTAAAAGAATTTAATAAAGCTACTTTGTATAATATAGAAGGAAGTAGAATAAAATAATTTGATAAAACTACTTCATACAATGCAGGAGGTAGAATAAAAGAATTAGATAAAACTACTTCGTACAATGTAGAATGAAATAGAATAAAAATAGTTCGATTGATTCCAAAACATATTGACCTTGTTCCAACTAGATGCAATTGGAATGAATGGAGATGTGATCAGGCCACACAAATACGAAACTTTTTATTTACGATGTCATGCTTAAGCTCAATCTTTATATTGGGATTTGTGAACAAATCCTTAAGCATGAACTTGTACTCAAAAACGTGTAATCTCATAGCTAAGATTTAGCTAAGATTACACTTCATAAAGTAGGTAAAGCTCAGCGATCAATGATACCATTCTAATGTGTAATAGATAAGGTATCTACTTGACTAAAAGGCTTAAATGTGTACAGATACAAATACAATCACATTCATCTATAGACCTGTTATTACCCGGACGCTAACACCATTGAATCTATCGCCACTACACCATCATTACCGAGCAGAAACCTCCGCGATGTCTCACTTAGGCTATTGTCAAGATGAGGATCGGGCAACAAAGACCTCATGTGAGCAATTTCTCACGTCGAACCACGGATGTTAATTATCCCGCATGGGAATTCCCGGCATCCCATCTGACAATCGAACCTTTCCTTGATATCATGTCCGAGTCAATAATCATATTGTCTACGCAATTGAAGAACTTGACATCAAATGGGATACCAGAGCTCACGTTGTTTCTTTTCTTTCGGGTTTTTTCCCTCTACCAATTATGGTAGACTTTCTATCAATGAATACATAGAGAATATGGGTGTAACGATAAGTCGATAAGTTGACCTATTGCGATAGTGTGTGTCCCGATAGCAATCTATCGATAGCAATCTTAACAATCGATAACTATTGGCGATAGT